>JAOTOL010001483.1:595000-782500 GCA_034440575.1 Imbricaverruca yamaguchii | reverse complement strand
GTGGAGCTAATTATGTTGGTGGATATTAGCGCAATTATGGATACACGTGCAGACACGGGAATAAACTGTCCCTTGGGTATGGGAATCCGCAATAACTGTATAATTAGGTTCATACACACCAGCAATAAAGGGACGAGTAGGCTAGGAATAAGTCGCTCGTTTCACAATCGAAAGATTGTGGTTTCGAATCTCACCTGTTGCTACTCTTCGCCCGCGACCAATCGGCGTGACAGATTGGCGACGCTACATGACCCAACGGTCGATGCATCGTTAAACCAATAACCAACCAGCCACACCAGCAATAACACGCTATCTATAAATGGATGCTTATTAACCATACCAACAGCCATTTCCACCCAATGACACATTTAGAACACCTCTCCACTCTGATATCCGCAAAAAAGCAAACCTAGCATATAAGACCATAGCACAGCACATGAATACGCCGGAAGAAATCCGATGCGGGAATCGTCATGGGACCACATCGAGATCACATCGTACCTGCAGTCGCAGCTCGTTGCGTATGCTGCGAATCTCGTAGATGGTGGAGAGAGCGGTGCGAATGAGCTGAGTCTCCCGCTCCGCGTCATTCCGCGCCGCCACGTACAGCGCCTTCAGTCGAGACTGTGGGAGAAGGTACACCCTTCAGTCGAGACTGGGAGAAAGAGTACACCCTTCAGCCGGGACTGTGGGAGAGAGTATACTCTTCAGCCAGGTCTGTGGGAGAGATTACACCCTTCAGTCTGGACTGTGGGAGAGATTATACCCTTCAGCCGGGACTGTGGGAGAGGGTACACCCTTCATCCTGGACTGTAGTAGAGGGTACACCCTTCTGCTGTGACTCCGGGAGAGGGTACACCCTTCAGTTGGGACTGGGAGAAAGAGTACACCCTTCAGCCGGGACTGTGGGAGAGAGTACACCCTTCAGTCAGGATTGTGGGAGAGAGTATACCCTTCAGCCAGGTCTGTGGGAGAGGATACACTCTTCAGCTGTGACTGTGGGAGAGAGTACACACTTCAGTCGAGACTGTGGGAGAGGGTACACCTTTCAGCCTGAACTGTGGGAGATAGTACACCCTTTAGCTGGGACTGTGGGAGAGAGTACACCCTTCAGTTGGAACTGTGGGAGAGGGTACATCCTTCAGATGGGATTGCTACAATTACACAATTATAAAATACAACTGGGGGTGGCAGTTTATAACATGTAGGAGAACGATCGTACGTGGCATGTACATAGTGCTGCTTCCGTACCTTTGTGACTGGTGTTAGCTTGCCATCTTGCTGTATTTTGTCATGCAAAGCATTGATGGCTTCCAAACTTGGGTCGCCCTTCTTCCTTTCAGCCTCGATCTCAGAGATACTTTTCGAAACGCTCTTTAGTTTGTCCTGAAATTTGAAGAAGCTGAGAGTAGTGCGGCAGGACGGACAGATTAGCCGTACTCCTTGCTTGTGTGTGAAATACGTACGACGACTACACCTGAGAATGCAATGTCAAGCATTCAATGGCAACTGACATACTCAGGATACCGATGGAGTCCTCTAACATACTCGTCTGAGTCCGGCACCACATTAAACCGGTCCAAACTCTTCCAAAGTTACACACCGTGCTAACACACAAACAGTGAACAGATGTCCGGCGACAAATAAGTCTCGAAGCGTCCCCACAAATAATCCATGGATCAACAGCTACATCCAAAACAGCAAATAGCGCGACCTAAAACGCATCCCAACCAGTGCTGAATGGGAAATGTCTTCCTATCCAGAAGCCATATCCCCCATCCCCACTCCCAGTTCACGCAAAACACCGTTCTTGCCAATGCCACTTGCTGACGGGAGACTAGCGAACTATCTATACGTCATAACCAGCATCTGAAGACGCGCCACAAGCACCATAAAACAATGTGAAATTATTCAAGAAAATGGGTGGAAAATACTACCTAATGAAAGTTCAATCGACATCCCTGTCTATGGCTATTGTGACATCCTCGCTTACAAGCTGCTGATTATGAAACCAACATGAACTCAACTGAAGACATCCTGACGCCCTTCAACAATTCAAATGTGCCATAGTTGGGGTGCACCAATGACCTCTGATCAATAAATTTCCTAAAACCATACACAGAGTCTCTTCTGTTTCGGATAGTCTACCCAGTATCCTGAAAACCGGTATCATCCAGCACTTCTTAAGTCCTTATTCAGCAAGCAATGAAGCCCTGCAATGAATACAATATGCAGGCGTATCAAAGTTGCTCCGTGATAAATTATTCCACTTTCTGAATATACCACTTTCTGAACACTCAATCGACATCCTGCTCCAAGAAGTATCAGCATCCTGCTCATGGATATGAAATATGTATGTCTCCTTTGTATCTTGTTTATGAATATCATGTGCATGTCCTCAATATGGAATGGTATTACACGAACATTTTGCAATGCAATTTCAGGTAAAGGGATCACCTATGTGATATGGGATACAATACCAGTTCATCATAGTTATTATTCTCCTTATCCCGATTTACATCTTGTCTTAAATTATGAATATTAAAACAAATTATAAAGGTTCAGTCATAATCACCTACACCATCAATTAAAATTTTAGTCTGAAAGACATCAAAAACATTTTAAATTACACTAATTACATGTCAAATTTCGACATCCTGCTATGCTCATTTCGACATCTCACAGCTAATAAAAAATCCAATATTTTAACCCTGCCATACAACCACACACGAGACAATCATCCGCAGTCAGGCGAAAAGCATTGGCCCATGCCAGGCTTGACTAAGCCAGAAATGGCGAGCATTATGCAGAAAGAGCGAACATTAGCAGAACTATGTGGTATAGGGCAGAAAATAACACTAAGTTGGAACACATTACTCTGGCATAGTCCTTAGATTGGTAGCTATGTATCATTTGAGAAATATCGTAGCATATTGTCCAAGCATTCAATGATGAATAATTGTAATAACCAAACATACTGCATTGCAAAGCTATAATTTGTTATAGTGACACAAAATATCAATATGCAATGAAGTGATGTCAAATGTCATTAGTATTTGTGCTCAATCATATTTCCTGGAGTAGCTTTATGGAAGAGGGATCATGCTAACTGGAACACATCACATACACCCTGAACCGCGAATGACTTTGATTATTACAACACTCAAAGAAACAACGATGATATAAAACTGTCTTATTATAATTGTTCGTTCCAGTTCAGAAATATGCCTTACACTTCAGAATAAGCAGAAAACATACAGCAGCATCGACCCATTCCACAGATCTGTATGTAATTCACCCACATCATGCCACAGCTCAATTAACATGGAAAATGTCACCTCATCCTACCTGAATGTCACTACAGCTGACCTGGATGGTGTGGCCCTCACCAGACCTGGACGATTCTGCAGCTGATCTGGGTAGTGTGGCCCTCACCAGACCTCAATACCTCAACTGACCTGAATGTCGCTAGAGCTGACCTGGATGGTGTGGCCCTCACTAGACCTCAATACCACAACTGACCTGAATGGTGCCGGCCTCGGCATTCATGGCCATCACCATTTCGGTGCTGAGGCTGAGCGGGTATGGCGTGAGCGACATGTTCACCATCTCTGGCAGCTTCAGCTGGCGACACGACTCGCCAGACTTTGGCGACCGCGGACTGCCGGCGCTCTTGTTCTTGGCTCCCGGCGTGCGACCCATGGCGTGTCTGGCGGATCTCGGGCAGCCAGGCTTTATGGCTGCTCTGGCGGTCGTCAGGCGGCTTCGACGATTCTCTGATCGCCAACGACGAGCTTCAGATGGCTACAGCCGGTCCTCGGCGACCGGAAGCTGCGCCACCTGACGTTCGGCCACACACTGCGCTGCCAGCACTGTGTAAACCCAGCCAATGACAGTCACGGTCCAGCATACCTGCAACAGGGCACACCCACCGTTACTGTTCTGTGCACCCCTGTATTGTGTGCACCCATGTACTGTACTGCACTGTGTGCAAAATCTTCACTCTACAAATATAGCAAAGCATGTACAATTATCTGTAACTGGTGTGTCATAAGCATGCAAAGAAGAACTTCAATACCTCATAGACTCAATTAAATATTCCTTCACCCAAAATATTATATTTCTAACTTAATTAACCATACTCCAGATATGCAACATTAGAAACCACATACATGCAGAACCATTGAGCAAGGCTGAAAGTTCCTTCCAATGTTGGTTGGTCATTTGGGCTTAGGGGCACATCGACTGCTTCGGTCATACAGCGCCCAGATGTTGCAATGTTTGTTAGCTCTAATGGCAGTTCTTATAATATTTGCAAGATTTGATGGTGTCATGACAGAAACGTTTGTTTGGGATGATTGTGGTTCTTGCTGTTAGGTAAGGTTAGATTATGCTATATCATCATATATTATATGTATTACGCTATGCTTTGTAAATCTAGGTCAGGATATGTTATGTTAGGTTATTTCGTCCTGTGGTTCACCCGTTCATTTGTAATTTTTAAATTATTGATTGATCAAGAAGTCAGCTGACAAGCCACACAGATATGTCTATCAGTGTAAGGACAGGTACAACAGAGTGTTGTTCCCAGCAAGGTTATTTGCCAGAAATGTTCCAGGGTCTGCCAATATGTCTGGAGGAATTTTACAGCTTCAACACCCATACATCCGACAAAACTTGTAAGCAGCAGTATGAGCACTTACTTATAGGTCTGACATCGTCAAGGTACAAATAGACAAGCCACAGCCCAGACCATCCCAGTAACACTCGCACGTCCGGCGGTCCGCGCCACCTTCGCATGTCCGGGGGGCAGATGTCTGCCCCCCTAAGATCTCTCGAACTATGCTAGCTAGGGACAAACGGAAAACGGCGTTGGATAGCTGGTGACAGGCTCTATCGAATGTGCTTGTGTCATTTTTTATTTCTCGCTCAGATCAATATTCAGGTCACTGGGTTATCATAGATCAAATTCGACCAGATCATGTGGGACTCTCAGATATTGATACATATATCAGGACCTGTAACCGATAGAAACAAACGGCGAACGCTATTCGACAGTCCTTGAAATGTGCTATTGACAATAGGTGGTGTGATTTACGGTCAGGTCAACCGAAACTATGACCTCAGGTCAGTGGTGGTGGATTGGAGTTTAGGGGCGTGTCGACATCTAGTGTCATTTTGCGCCCATAACTGAATTGTAATCAATCTACGGTGCTGCTATCATAGTTCACTATCCATCTTTACGGGTGGGGGTATATCACGTCAAGGCGAGCTTGTCGAGTGAACATAAAAATATTCCCAAACACAACGGCCTCAGAGTCATTCCCTATAAGCATAAGTAAAGAAGAGTCGGTATTCAACCGTCCGAAAATCTGGCGTCGTAGAGGATCAAGCAGTGTACAGCCAGCTAAAACATAGTACACGGTAAGTGGGTTAGAACAGCGCGGACATACGGGATGGTCATTACCGGCCAACATATACCTATGTGTTGCAAAGGTATGGCATGTTCTCAATCGACAGAGTATTACTTCTTCCCGACGTTTGGTTCGGTGAGAGGATAGCCATTTTCCTAGTGTCGGTTTTAAAACCATGAGCTTACTACACTTCGAATTCCAGGATCGTTGCCATTCTGACCATATACCTAACAATATAGTAGGGTATATATCTCTTGGAGGGAGCCGTAGATGGACCACACGGCCATTGCTAATGGCGTCTTTGGCGGTTATGTCAGCAGCTTCGTTTCCCGCGAGTCCCACATGGCTAGGAATCCAGCAGAACACGAATTTTTTTCCGATGTGATGTAAGAATTTTACTACTTTCATATCCTCCGAACAAGTCTGTTATCCTGGTTAAAGATGTTCAATGCCTGGAGACTGCTCAGAGAGTCTGTGAAAACCACATGCTTTGTGGACCGATCTTTCTGTATAAAATATAGGGCTTGCAGAATGGCAAACAGTTCGGCAGTAAAAATCTAGGCTTGCATCGGTAAACAAAAAGATCGAACCCCTTATCGACTTACGTAAGCACACACGACACCAGAGATCGACTTTGAGCCGTCTGTGTAAATGCTCGAAAAGTCGTGATATTCATGCATCTTTTCCAATGCTAACATGTGGAATTCCTCTGGGTTTACCTGTCCTTTCTTTGAGCAGGTCAGTCAAGTCAGTCTTCACTGGGACAGCATGCCAAGGGGGGAGTGCTCGGTGTGATTTCACGTGCTATGGAACGCGGCCGGATATTACATTCTCGAAGAATCGAAGACATATGAGTTGAAAACGGTAATGCACGCTGATCCCTGTGACGTGCTCTTGATGTCTCTGAAAATATCCACCAATAGGCTGGATTGTTCCGGTCTTGTGCGACATTACATGCGGATCTCGCGCCCAATAACTTACGGCGTAGCGCAAGAGGTGGCTCGTCTACTTCTACCATTACACTAGCAGCCGGTGAGGTGCGAAAGGCTCCAGTAGAAATGTGAAGAGCTGCATTGTGGATCACATCAAGGCGACGCTTGGTTGTGGCACACGCTCCGTCATAAATAAAACATCCAGTCAATTTTAGAACGCACGAGCGATCGATACATAAGAAGCAAGATATATTTATCTGCTCCATACGAACATCTAGAGACTGTACTGTACGCATTACCTGTAGTGGCTTTGCACATTTTTATGCAAGATCGTTGATGTGGGTGATGTATGTCAGTCGGCGATCCATCCACACACCCAGAAACTTGGCAGCTGGCTTGAATGGTACATGTCGTCCATTGAGCATAATCACGGGGTCAGTACCGAAGTGTTTGCGGCAGAAGTGGATAGCGATGGTTTTCGATGAAGACATAATGATGATTATTGGGGTTTTAGGGTGCGTCAATCCATGTGGATTATATTGCACCCATAACAAACTTACTTAGACATGCGTCAGATTGTCACGTTCGAATAAAAGGTGTCTGATGGAGTAAGATATCACCTAAGTAGGTGCATATGTCACTTGGAATCGTATCTCCGTGAGAAAGCTCAAAACTGCTCTGTTATAGATAAATCGGGAATCGTTTCCCAGTAAGTCGACTAATCTCATAGTATTCGCATCATATCCAAAGTGCCGCCTGCGTTCTTCTACATATGCTGGGCACGTCATCAGCACATGGTGCACAGACAGCGCGGCATCACACTTCCCATATTTCTGTCTGTCGTCCCCGCACAGCAAGTATCTATGAATTGCTAGCGTGTGACCAATTCTGAGACGACAGATGGCCACTTCGTCCCTTCTAGTTTGACTGAATGACGAGGGCCACAGTGCCAAGTGTGGTTTGATTCGTTTCAACCTGTTCAACCTGTTTTCTATTCGGTCCCAGCTTTCCTGCCACTGCCTGAAAAGAAATGATGATATTGTTGGGTAGTGGTCACTGGCAGGAAGTGGAAGCGCACGCCGGCATGTCGAATGTGCCGCACGCCCTGCAGCCTGGTCTACCAACTCATTTCCACGGATTCCTACATGTGCCGGGATCCAGCAAAGTGCTACCTGCTTTCCCTTACGATGGAGCGAAGTGAGTTGCAATAAAATGTCTCGTACAATGACGTTTTGTGGATTGAAACTACACAATGCCATGAGACCGCTTAGGGAGTCAGTCAGAATAGCATGTAAAACCTCGTCATCAACCTCGATGTATGCCAGTGCTTTCTTGATGGTGATCAGCTCGGCAGTGAAGACTGTGGCGTGTGGAGGCAGTGAGAATGATCTGGTGACAGACCCTCTCACGAAGGCACTACCCACTCCGGTGTTTATTCTGGAGCCATCCGTGTAAATGATGAGGAGATTATGGTACGTAGTGTATATATGCTCCAGCGAATGTGAGTGTAGCTCCTCTTTTGTGACATCTCGCTTTCTCCTGTCAGCAAGGGAAATATCGATAGAGGGGGAGATCAGCTTCCACGGAAGAGTAGACGGTTCTTCATATTGCCGAATTCCTTGTAATCGTATTTCCATTCGCTCCAAGAATGTCCTCATTCGCACACAGTAAGGAGTTCCTCTCCTAATGTGTCTACGAAGGACTACATGTATGTCATGAGCAAAAACCGCTGGATAGGACGGGTGTGTCGGGAACTGTCGCATTTTGCAGGCATATCGAAGGCCCAGCATGTCGCGTCTCACAGACAATGGAGGTTCATGGGCATCAGCCAGCACGCCAACAGTTGGAGAAGTTCGAAATGCCCCTGTAATTATTCGCACCGCAGCATGATGTACTGGGTCGAGCGTTCGTTTTGTTGTAGCACATGCACCATCGTATATAAAACAAGCGCGGTCGAGCTTCGGACGAATCAGACTACGATACAGCAGTTGTAGTGTTCTTCTATCAGCACCGTATGACGTACGAGATACACACTTCAATATCGCAAGTGCTTTAAAACATTTGTATCTGAGTATTTTGATATGTTCTCTGTATGTAAGACGATGATCAAACTTCACACCAAGAAAACGAGTCACCGGTGTTGTAGGCACCTCGTGCCCGTATAATCTCAACGCCATGTCCGGGCAGTTACGCCTACGTCGACAGAAGTGTACTGCAGATGTCTTTGCTATAGAAAACTTGAATCCGTTTGTATGCCCCCATTTTTCAAGACTGGATATTGCAAGCTGCAGCTGTCACTCCATAAGATGGGTTGACGAGCTGTGCGACCAGATAGAAAAGTCGTCAGCGAACAGAGATCGTTCGATTGATGAGGGAAGTGAGTCACCGATGTCGTTCATTATAAGAGAAAAGAGAGTTGTGCTCAATACGCTGCCCTGAGGAACTCCCTCGACTTGGCGCAGCCAACCTGAGGTAGTGGTTGCCACGCACACAAAACTGTCTGTCTGTCATAAAGTTCTTGAGAAACATGCTGAAAGCTCCGCGGAGTACAAACCGATGAATCTTCAGCAGGATCCCATGTCTCCAGGCGTTGTCAAAGGCGCTCTCAATGTCGAAGAACACTGCCCCTAGGTGCTTGTTCTTCGCAAATGCCATACGAATTTCTGTGTCCAGTCTTAGCACGTGGTCTACAATACTGCGATTTTTCCGAAAGCCGCACTGGTCGTTTGTTAAAATGTTGCGGGTCTCCGCGAACCAAGTAAGTCGAATGCTAACCATTCTCTCCATCACCTTGCACAGTGATGAAGTGAGCGATATCGGAGGGTAGTGAGAGGGATCATCGCCGCTTTTGCCGGGCTTGAGCATCGGTATTATTGTTGCTTTCCGCCGGGCGGAAGGGAAACATCCCATGGTCCACAGTTTGTTAAGAATAGTGAGGAGAACATGTTTTGCGCACTTCGGAGGTGCTGTAGTGTACCGCGTCCGGTCCCTCCGACACACTTCAAATTGCTGAGTGCGGAAGCGAGTTCAGCCCGACTAAACGGCAGGTTGTAGTGCAGTTGCTCTGTTGTGTTAAAACTGATCCCATCCTTCTCACACCGGCCACGGTGTTGCAGGAAAATTCGATCAGTATGTTGGCTACGCTTCGCAATGGCGTGAGCAATGTGGCTTGCTACCTCGCCTGGATCAATTACGATATTTCCTCCAATGTTGAGGGCCGGTAATGAGACTGAATTAAACTGACCAGATATCCTTTTCATACGTGACCATACTTCGGTTGTTAGTGTCGTTCGGCTGATCTTCCCTATATATTCTCGCCTTGAGGAACGTTTCGCAGCACGTATGGTTCGTCGAGCCAGTGCCCTGGCCTTTTTGAACGCTAGCGTATTATCCATAGTGCTGTGCTTGCTGAACTCCTTAAGAGCTCGTTTGCGGGAGCAGATAGCCTGTTTGCATTCCTTGTTCCACCAAGGTACTGGAATACGGCGCGAGTTGCCAGAGGTGCGTGGAATGCACTTACTGGTGCACTGGAGAAGTCGTGATGTAAAATCTTCTACACTAGTACAGCGATTTTCAATGTCTGTTGTAAAAGCCATCTGTGCCCGAGATTCAAAACTAGTCCAATCTGCCGCCCTCAAGTTCCAACGTGGCGGCCGTACTCCCAGAACTACGGCTCTTCGAAGTCAGCCATATCGGGTAATGGTCACTTCCCAGGCAGTCATCATGAACTGACCATTCGAACTGCTGAGCTAGTTCGGGGCTGGCTATGCTCAGGTCTAGTGCTGATGTTTGGCCTGATGGCAGCGCCAGATGGGTGTGCGCACCTGTGTTCAGGAGGCAGAGTGGCTCGTTCAATATTAAGGCCTCCAGGATTCGACCCCGTGTACAGATATCCGAACACCCCCAAGCGGTGTGGTGGGCATTCAAATCTCCCAGTAGCAGTACTGGTGGTGGAAGCTCCGCCAGAAGCTGTTTCAGCTCCGCGGTAGGGAATGATCTTCCTGGGGGCAGGTACAGGAACAATAAATTTATGCGGCGGTGGTCAAGTGTGATCTGCGCTGCAACTGCTTGCGAAGATGTTCGGAGAGGCAGCTCACGCGCTGGTACACTGTGGTGGACGGCAACTGGTACGCCTCCATGAGAGATGTTTGTAGGATGTACATCGCTGCGGTACACTTTGTAGCATTTGAGCCTCACTATGTCCTCTGGAGCTAGCTTCGTCTCTTGGAGACAGATGACTGCAGGGTTGTACCGGTGTAAAACGGTCGCAAGATCAAGGACAGAAGTATTTAGGCCCCGAAAATTCCACTGTAAAATGACCGTTAAAGGAGCCAGTTAAAACGAGTTAAGACGAGGGAATGATTAATAGGGCGGTCACTGCATTGTGGATCCGGAGTGGGTCCGTGACCTTCCCCTAGGGCTTGATCCGTCGGTAGGGGATACCTGCCAAGGCGGAGCTCGCTTTCTGCCTCTGATCGGGGATGAGGGTGCCGGAGGATCGCCACCACGTTGTGGGACGAGTGGTGGAGGCATCTCAGCGGGGGCTGAGGAATCTCCAGATGACGATGTTTGCTGAATTGTCAGCTGGGTGGTATGGGCTTTCTGCTGCACGCTCGGAGACGGGTTTCGGCTTGCCCGACCAACGGGTCCCAGATCCAGGGCTACTTGGCGAGCGCTGGCCTTCGGATTTCGCGTCACTGATGGAGGCCTGACAGGGATGGGTCGCGATGATGAACTGCGAAGCGTTGGAAGGGAGGGGGAGGAGGGGGAGAAGCAGGAGGGAGAGGTGCATGGACTGATCGTGGGGATGCGGGAGTGGGACTGGGTACTTTGGATGTGGGAATATTGGGTATGGTGGATGGGGTGTTCGGGGGTTTGGTGTGTTTTTTGGTACGCTGCACTAGGATCCAATCGTCTCCTTCCTTCTGTGCCTCTGTCCCAGATACCTCAGAAGACCGTGGTCTTTCTCGGGTTGGCTTTTCTTTGGCCTGCTCCGGCCCTGGTTGACCTGTGTGTTGCGGCTCTGTTGTCTCAGATCCCGTGGAAGGGAGTGTATACGCAATACCAAACGAACGTAACAAAGTGCTAAGTTGGACGAGCAACTGTGTGGCGCTGGTGGGCTGCTGTTGTGCAAAGGTGGTCGGGCTACCGCGAGTCATCTCGGCGCAGGACACTTTTGGGTGGTTTTCGTCGTGTGCCTCACGGGCTTGCCGAAAGGACAGATTCCTCGTACACTTCAACGACAATATCTCTCGTTCCCTTAAGTACGCTGGGCATGATCGATCTGAGGTGGTGTGTGGCACTTGTGTCCTACCACAGTTCACACACCACACATGCCGCGATTCGCATTTTTAAGGGTGTGCTCCGCCGATCCACACTTTCCGCACGCAGGTCGACCGCGGCAGTACCGAGTTGTATGGCCATATCGCTGGCACTGGAAGCACCTCAGTGGATTCGGGACGAAGACTCGCACTTTTACTCTGATGTAACCTACTTGCACTGCCGATGGCAGGTCAGGCGAGCTAAAAGTGAGAATGATGTTAGTTGGTTGAAGGTCCCTTCCCCTTCGCACCTTCATCCTTTGCGCCTCTACCACACCATATTCCGTCAAGCCGTCAACTATCTCAGCCTCCAAGACGTCCCTCAGATCGTAACAGTTAATCACTCCTTTGCTAAAGTTCTTCGTATTATGCGGTTCAACTTTGATTGGAATGGCGATGTCTCAAGTACCATCTCGGGTTCTTGCGCTATAAATGAACTTGTCCATGCCCAAAGCCCTCCTTGCGTCCTCCTGACTTCGGAACTCTACCTCTATCCCCCCGTCCCGCAACTTGTCACAGCGCGTGACGGTCCCGAGGCGGTCGCATCCTCTCTTACGCTGGAAGGGCGAGAGAGATGAAAGGTTCTTTTCTGGGTCAATGGAATTAAATATCAGAATGCGTGGAATGCTTGTTCTTGACGTCATGGTATTTTGCCGGTCTCTGCTAGGTGGATTGCGCGGAGAGTTCGTAGGGCGGTATGCCTCTGCCGGTGTCGGGTTGGTGATGCGACTTCCACTGGGTAAGTCGGTGTTCTGGTCCCCTCGGGGTCCAGGATGAGTTTTTGTGTTGAACGAATCCATGTAGTGTGTTTGGTTTCAGCTCCCCGGGCGCCCCACCGCATAGGGCCCTACTGGGGGGACGCCTGGGTCCCGCGGACGGGAGGTCGCCAGGCGCCCGAGGAGCTATACGGGGCAGGCAGCGCCTTCGTCCGGCCGGGAGAGAGAGACTCACCACCCCCACCAGAATCCACCGCCGCTAACCCCTTGACTCCGGCCGGCCAGGCCGGCGGGCACTGGAAAGATTCCCAGGCCCCCGGCCCGAGGCGACCAGCCACTTGGCCCGTGTGAGGCCCCGCGGGCCCGCCCGCCCCTCCGGGATATCAGGACCAAAGAGGTGTGTTGGTCCCCCGGCACAACTAGCACCGTGCGACGGGGGACCTCAACCTCCAGGACTCCGTCAACCCCGGGGGACGGGCCGAGGGGGCGCGGCTACCCCGATAAAACTGAGCTGGTGGGCAGGACCGGGGAAGTTGCCCTGCCTGCTCGTAGTGTGGATACGTGGTGTTGCAGGGTCAGGTGAAGGACATGGATGTTGGGATGAGATGGGCATTGGAATGGGAGCGTATGGACGGAAGGACAGGTGAGGCACTCCTGGTCTCACCCCTCGCCGGTATGATGGTCGCCGGGTCATTGGGGCACTCAATCCCCCCCCCCACACCGTGTAAAGGTGGTGCCTCATCGGGGGGATGAAGACATAACGAAACCGGTTTTGTTGCACCAATCCTGCACCTTCCGAACAGCCATCTGGAGTTGTCTCTCAACCGTGTGCACAGAGCGTGAAGAGGACCATATGGCGAAATCATCCACGAAAAGCGCTCTGTCTACGGAAATTGGTAGCAATGTACCCACGTCATGAATTGAAATAGCAAACAATGCAACACTTAGAGCACGCTCCCCTGCGGGACTCCGTTAACTTGTGAAAAAAGTGCCAGATAGAGAGTTTCCTATTCTGACGAGAAACGTTCTGGAAGACAGAAAATTGGACAAGAAGACACCCATGGGACCTCTGATTCCCATATTGTGGAGCTTCATCAGGATCCTGTGACGCCACGCCGTATCATATGCGCCGTCGATGTAAAAAAATATTACTGCTGTATGGTGGCGTCTCATAAACCCAGAGCGCACAACCGAGTCGAGTGTTAAAATGTGGTCAAGTGTGCTACGGTGTTTTCGAAATCCATTCTGTATCACAGTAAGGAGATTGTTATGTTCTAAAAACCACATCAATCGGACATTCACCATTTTTTCAAACGATTTACACAGGGAGCAGGTGAGTGAGATGGGACGGTAATGTAATGGATCCGTGCCGGATTTACTTGGTTTACGTATGGGCACTCCAATTGCCTGCCGCCATGAAGATGGAAATGTGCCGGATGTCCACATCACATTTAGTGCTTCCAAAAGTGTTTCTAAAGCAGCAGCTGGTAAACGTGTTATGATATCATGCAGTGTCGTGGCCCTCTGCCACGCTCTTGAGTGTGCCGATCGCAGCAGTTAATTCAGAAATGGATAATGGTATGTTATACTGGAAGACGTCTGTAGTGGAAAAATCAAGAGGACGTGCCTCGCACCAATCCTTGTGTCTCAAAAATTGCTCCTTATATGTGTTTTCCGAGCGTGCGGACAAGGCACACCCTATATTGTCAGCCACTTCTTCTGGGTCGATGATGTCCTGTCCCGCCATGTGCAAGACGGGGAGAGGAACTGGGGCGTGTTTCCCAGAGACAAGCTTAATGCGGGACCATACGGTAGACAGTGACATGGAACGATTTAACGTGCTTACATACGATTTCCACAAGTCTCGTTTCGCCTCGGGAATAATACGCCGCGCGAGCGCTCGTGCTTTTCGGAAAGCTATTAAATTGTACGTGCAGCTATTATTGTTAAATGTACGGAATGCCCGCTTCCTAGCACGGATAGCCTCCACACTTATCGGACCACCATAGGACTGGTGCTCGAATTGACGTCCCCGAAGATCAAGGGATGTGGCGCTGGGCACTCTACACAGTTGCCGAAGTGAATGTTTCTATGGAGATAACGGATTCATCGGAGTGGTCGCGGAGGGTGCTTTCAAGGTGACCTTGGAAAGCTTCCCAGTCGGCTCGGTGAAATATCCACTTTGAAGGTCGTTGGCAAACCGTAACTTGATTAATGAAATGGGAGTAAACATGAAGGTGGTAGCTGTTATGTGGGTCGCTATCAACCGACCATTCTAAGACAGGTGCAATTTCTGAACTGCAGAGAGCGAGGTCCAGCACGGACGTCTGACCAGTCGGTAGCAGGGTGGGAATTTTGGGCCTCTCCTGGAGTATGGAGACCTAAGGACATTTTATTCTCCAGGATTGTGACTGCAAATGTTGAACTTTTTTATTCTCCGAATGAAACGTGCCAATTTATGGATGACATTTTGCTTCCAGGATCTCAGTACAGCTCCAACAATGCAGTTGCAGTTTCCAGTCCATCATACAAATTAGAAGCCTGGACAACAGAAGAGTATGGCATGGCAGGTCATAAGGCATGAAATGCAGGTTGCAGTTAATTGCCCAGGAATCATATCATGCTATATCAGAATACCTACAAGTTTGTGGTGGTTGTTTCGATTGCATTGTGCATGTGTCAAACAAACTATGTCCTGGCTCAGTCTAAGCCCCAATCAAGGCCGAACTCGCGGAGGTTACTCAGGTAATCGTTGGTGTGCACGATGCCTCCAAATCCGAACGAAACAAAAGCATCGACATAGCATAGAAACAATAGAGAACAAAATAATGTAAATTTCGGAACTAGTTATTACCTCAGCCAATTACTCTCCAGGATATTTTCACACTGGCAGGACGGCGGCCAGCACAATCACTCTGTAACCACAGATGAATCGTCATTCGGCTTGCGCCAATCTCGTCTCATTCTAAATAACAAAGATATGAGGGATTAGGTTTTCGTATGTCTTCAGAATTCTGTCGAAATGACGCTTCAGAAGGACATATTGGAATATACCACGATTCTTCTTCATAATTCCGGGAAATACTGGCGTTACACCAAAAAATCTTCATTACGAAACCTCTCGTCTTGCTGCCATATCTTGCGACCATAGTGGAACTCGAAATATGCACAAGACGTCATATACTCGCATATCGGACCCGAGGTCCTGTTCTCCAGCCGCATTCCAATCGGAGACTACCGGAGAACGCAATTCTGGACATCTCAGACAGTTTTAAGTAATTCTGTTAATTTCATGAAATAGAGCATTCAATTTCGAATTGAAATGCTTAAAATAGCACCAGCTAGCGAACTTCATTGATGGCAGAAGACCTATTTTTGGGAGCCATGTAAATGCTTTAAAAAATGCAAAAGACCTTGGGTTACTTTGGTATGAATTCCACCTCAATTCGCAAAACTACAGTAACCCATCAAGAGAAAAGCATCTGAATAGTAGTTTTATCACTTCAGCAACTGCAGTAACTGTGCATGTACGGAGTTATTACGTTCTCCGGGCCATTTATGGTCACAATTAGACGTCATTTAAAATAGTTACGAAAAATCTATCATTTCATCATTTGACCACCCTTGGATACGTCGCCGTTAGGACAGGACAATATCCGTACTAGAGTAGGAGAATTAACAAATTATTGGGACGGTCTCGCCCGATTCATGTTTTGATCTAGGATAAAGACAACGTAATTTCATGATTAGGAACATATATCTTCAGTGTATTGATTCCTATATAACTGAAGAAAAAAGGTAACACCGTATTGACGTATGAATTCCTATTAAAGGCGACAGGAATTGAGGTCAAGCAGCGGTCTTGAAATTGCGTAAATATTGCAGTCATGTTTACACAGCGACCACACTTTGACCGCGCGTTTCGCCTCGCTGCTTTGTCCCGTTCCCTTTGCGCGAAGATCTTTGTCTCGATTGGTTGGGTATACTCGGGTTGAGACAAAGTTTTGAGAGCTTTCCGGAGAAAAACCTAGTAAGTGCGAGTGAATTAAGTGGGCGTAATTGAAGTGACTTAGGGTCCAGTAAAGGGGTGTAAGTATGCTTGTAAGTAAGCGGCTTGTACGCTTTTCAGCAATCATCTTTTTGGGGGGGCTCCGACACCAGTAGCTTTCTGTTTTTTTAGGGGGGGGGGGTGGGGTCTGAGGCCATTTTTTTTATTCTCCGACTCCATGGGCAGGAATATCTTCTTTTTCTTGGAGGGCTCCGATACAAATTTTTTATTCTCCGACTCCAGGTCAGCGAACCACTTTTCTCACGCTGGTCGGTAGTGTAATATGTGTTGGTGTTCCCGTGTTAAGAATGCAGGAAGACAAAAATCGCTTATAAAACGTTCCATTGCACGCCACGGTTAGTAATGTTTGTTGAGCCCCAAAGAGAGAGGTGCGCAGTAAAACTGCTACACACCATACCCGGTGGTGTGAGTTGAGCCACAGTTTCAGAAAGATCAGGAAGTTGAAACGGTCTGCCCGGTGGTACGTATATGCTACATATGGAAACACTGTTATGGGGTGTATAATTTCCCAGTTTGCCAAATTATGGGGTGTATATTGAATCACCAAGTAATGGAGTATATACATTGTATAAATAACGAAGTGTATACATTTTGAAAAATGCAGTGATGTTTCCTGGAAAGAAGAATAAAAACCCGGGGGCCTCGGTAGTTTAGATGGTGGAGCGTGGGATTCGAATCTCGTGGCCGGCGGCATTTGCAGAGTCCATCCACGACCAATCGGTGTGATAGGTTTGGCGACGCTATACAACCTTGCGGTTGAATGCGTCGTAAAATAACCCGACAATTCTTCTTCAAGAATAAAACGCCTTCAAGTCATTTGTTGGGTTCCTATCCTAGTGTCTCACAGACAACCAGATGGGGTCCACCGCACATCGTCGTCTGAAGTCATCCACGTTACGTGAATGACTTATAAGGCAACTTCCTGAGCAATGGTAAAGAGAATGATCACAAAAGTATACTTAATCGATGTCAACCAAGTTTATACATCAATACCTGTCACTCCTGACATACCAACACCGCACAACTAATACTAATACTAATAAACATACTTCGAAAGCAGAACGTTCGTGGACCGGCTAATCTAAGGGAGGGTTTAAAATGTTACTTCGGGATATGGATTTCGCAATAGATAATGGTTTAAGGAAAGTTATACTAAAACAATTCGTCTAAAATCTTTTGTTCTCTCGACCATGCAATTTTCTTTTTTTTCAAATGAGAAAGCTGAGAAAAAAATTATTGAAGTCAATTTTAATTCATATTAAATGCATTTCGATGCACTTATTAGTTCATGTCTGGAATGTTTAGTGGAAGCAAGGAATGACTTGGAAGGATGAAAAGCGACTGGACGGGCGAGCAAATTGACGCTGTAAAACAGGCTATAGTCACGGACGAGCGGAAATTAGCATCTCATTTCGCACCATGATTGCTATGAAATACCAAAAAATGAAAATAAGTTAAAGAAAACTGCCAAGAAAATTACAGGGAACGTTTTTCTCAATTCACAATAATCAGGATTATAGGAAGAAATTAATCATTGGATCAGAATGAGGCTTATAAGTGTGTACAGGATTAGGTCAACACACGTAAATTTGAATTTGGCCGGAGTGGGCAAACCTCGCGGTCGGAGTGGCATGAATACAACTATTCCCACTTGTTGATGAAATTCGGAAACAATATGTCTTGATATCGAAAGAATGTGAAATTTCTTGTTCTATGGATCTTCATTTTGGAGCGAAGTGTTAGCAGGTTCTAGGAACGTCTTGGTACCATTCAGACAATTTCCATGGGGAAAATCCTTCCGATATCTTTTATGTATATCGCTCCTGACTGCTTAATAATATAAATATGAACGGTTTTATCCATTCCATTTGATGCAGAACATATCATTCTCGAAAGAAGCAAAAAGAAATGCATTATCCATGGCTTTTCGTGGCAATGGTTTAAATAGCTCCGGCCGGAGTGGGAAATGGAGAGGGTGAATCAATTGAATCCAAGAACGGACCCTTGTACGCTGTCGGGCTGGTAAAGGTGAATTCCTTTACTTGGTTAGTGGAGCGTAATTATTTTTCATTCAACGAAGGATTTTCTTTAAAGCTCTTTGCTGCTATACGGGTGGGATTGACTGTGTGTTTGGCTCGAGTTATGAGAGTTTGTATTATCTGACTATGTAGGTACCTACCTACTTACCTACATCAAATATCTTCGCAGTAATTCGAGTTATTGATTTGGATAAACCAAAGCTGTAAGCTTGTGTTGTGTGACGGGATATCTTGAGATAATACAAGGAGCATGACATGATAATATTAATTGCTGCGATGTTTTGCCGACAAGCGTAGTAACAAACTGAAAACAAAACTGATTGCTTTGCTTTTGCGTGGAAAATCCTGTTTTCACTTACCACATTTTGAAGCGTGAATGTTTTTCTTTTAAAATGGGGGCTGGGCCTCTTCAGTGCACATTGACTGCAGATATTATAGATATGCATGCATTCAAGCATTATTTGTGCATTCATGAAATGTTCAGGGAATTGTTAGGTGCATCCTGTCCCCATTCTCCATTGAATACCATTATACATTTAACATTTCTGGTCTCTGACTTTCTGAATGGACAAATTTGCGGTTGAAGGTGATTTGATTTCTTGAAATTTATTTTTCGTGCAATGATTATGAATGTGTTCATAATGTAGGTTCTTACGTGATGTGACCACACATTTTTTTTGGCAAGTGCAGTTGGGTAGCAAAATGGCACCAAAAAAAGTGGCCTTGGTTTTGTTGGGAAATTTACCATGAAATGTAATGTTAAAAATGTAGAAAAAAGCTGCAGCCTAACTGGATGCAAGAAATCACTTTTAATGGAAATTTTCGAAGCTATTTTTTCCTTTAAAAGATTAAAACTAAATGGCCTATTTTAACCAAACAGCCTATGCCAGCCTGAGTGTTTTTTTTTTAATTCAAAAACTTTTCTAATCCTGAATGATCCCCAAAGGGATTTGATAAATGGCTAGCTTGCAACAAAAACTAATCTAGCAGAACTTAGCCAAATCTAATACCTTTATATGCTTCATGGACGTAAAATGTGTGTAAAACGTGCGTGGGTAAGTAATAATGCCCATGAAAAGTCCTATGCTGTGGCAAAACATGGCTCATATCCACCAGTATTTTGGGGATTTGGGGGAAGTGCTACACTTTGTGGCTTACCAGTTGTGTTGGTGCCACTCTAGCTCTTGGTGTTCATCCATACATTCTTCTGGGCACATCTGGACTCTGTTTTAAGTTTTTACACAAATGGAGAACATACACATGAATGCATTGGTGGCTGTTTATTAATTCACCCGCACTTCATTATAAATCACATATGCACAAATGGAATGCTATGGAATGATATGAAGATGGAATGTCCAGTGGCAGTAGTCATATTCAGACTGCAGTGATCCATATTTTGCCATCTGTTGACATGTGTTGTACTTGTGCGTGCTAGCAAGCTGATATTCTTCCAATCTGGCTGGCATCTCATTTTTGGCTCCACTCCTGCCTCCTCTTGGAATGTGCCAACAGATGACCTGAAATAACAAATGTGTAGTATTCTCAATTATACTGGAAACTTTATGTGGTAGGTACCCAGTATGACTGAATCTTCCTTTCCACCCAAGTTATCACTATTGTATAATGATCCAGGGTGGGAATTTTGGGCCTCTCCTGGAGTATGGAGACCTAAGGACATTTTATTCTCCAGGATTGTGACTGCAAATGTTGAACTTTTTTATTCTCCGAATGAAACGTGCCAATAATGGATGACATTTTGTTTCCAGGATCTCAGTACAGCTCCAACAATGCAGTTGCAGTTTCCAGTCCATCATACAAATTAGAAGCCTGGACAACAGAACAGAAGAGCATGGCATAGCAGGTCATAAGGCATGAAATGCAGGTTGCAGTCAATTGCCCAGGAAGCATATCATGTTATATCAGAATACCTACAAGTTTGTGGTGGTTGTTTGGATTGCATTGTGCATGTGTCAAACATATTGCATGTTATGCATGTGTGTATGAATCTGCAAATATGCTTGGAATAAATACATTCAACTCTGGCTATACCTATATTTATTTTGCCTGGAAGAACTGATATTGAAGGTGCAAGGAAATGACATGAAGGAAATGTTGCTGCAAAATCCCACACATTTGCGGTGGAGACCTTGTTTATATCAGATAGGTACGGATCGCACAGTTACAAACTATGTCCTGGCTCAGTCTAAGCCCCAATCAAGGCCAAAGTCGTGGGGGGTTACTCAGGTAATCGTTGGTGTGCACGATGCCCCCAAATCCGAACGAAACAAAAGCATCGACATAGAGAACAAAGTAATGTAAATTTCGGAACTAGTTATTACCTCAGCCTATTACTCTCCAGGATATTTTCACACTGGCAGACGGCGGCCCAGCACAATCACTCCGTAACCACAGATGAATCGTCATTCGGCTTGCGCCAATCTCGTCTCATTCTGAATAACAAAGATATGAGGGATTAGGTTTTCGTATGTCTTCAGAATTCTGTCGAAATGACTCTTCAGAAGGAAAGATTGGAATATACCACGATTCTTCTTCACAATTCCGGGAAATACTGGCGTTACACCAAAAAATCTCCATTACGAAACCTCTCGTATTGCTGCCATATCTTGCCACCATAGTGGAACTCGAAATATGCACAATGACGTCAAATACTCGCATATCGGACCCCAGGTCCTGTTCTCCACCCGCATTCCAATCGGAGACTACCGGAGAACGTAATTCTGGACATCTCGGACCGTATTCAGTATTTCCGTTAATTTCACGAAATAGAGCATTCAATTTCGAATTGAAATGCATAAAATAGCACCAGCTAGCGAACTTCATTGATGGCAGAAGACCTATTTTTGGGAGCCATGTAAATGCTTTAAAAAATGCAAGACCTTGGGTTACTTTGGTATGAATTCCGCCTCAATTCGCAAAACTACAGTAACCCATCAAGAGAAGAGCATGTGAAGAGTACTTTTATCACTTCAGCAACTGCAGTAACTGTGCATGTATGGAGTTTAAACGTTCTCCGGGCCATTTATGATCACAATTAGACGTCATTTAAAATAGTTACGAAAATCTATCATTTCATCATTTGACCACCCTTGGATACGTCGCCGTTAGGACAGGACAATGTCCGTACTAGAGTAGGAGAATTAACAAATTATTGGGACGGTCTCGCCCGATTCATGTTTTGATCTAGGATAAAGACAACGTAATTTCATGATTAGGAACATATATCTTCAGTGTACTGATTCCCATATAACTGAAGAAAAAGGTAACACCGTATTCACGTATGAATTCCTATTAAAGGCGACAGGAATTGAGGTCAAGCAGCGGTCTTGAAATTGTGTAAATATTGCAGTCATGTTTACACAGCGACCACGCTTTGACCGCGCGTTTCGCCTCGGTGCTTTGTCCCCTTCCCTTTGTACGAAGATCTTTGTCTCGATTGGTTGGGTATACTCGGGTTGACACAAAGTTTGGAGAGCTTTCCGGAGAAAAACCTAGTAAGTGCGAGTTAATTAAGTGGGCGTGATTGAAGTGTCTTAGGGTCCAGTAAAGGGGTGTAAGTATGCTTGTAAGTAAGCGGGTTGTATGCTCTTTATCAATCATCTTTTTTGGGCTCCGACACCAGTAGCTTTGTTTTTTTAGGGGAGGGGTGGGGTCCGAGGCCATTTTTTTATTCTCCGACTCCATGGGCAGGAATATCTTCTTTTTCTTAGAAGGCGCCGATACAAATTTTTTATTCTCCGACTCCAGGTCAGCGAACCACTTTTCCCACGCTGTAATGACGTCTAGCTGTCCTGCTAGTTAAGCATGTCTTCATCCGGCAATGCAAGGAATGTATTTTTTCCGGAGTGTATAATTCTTTGGATGGAAAAAGTTTCAAAAAAGGGCCACTTCCAACGCTGGTGCTAGACGATACATCTTTTCGTAAAACGGTGTAACTTTTTAAGATGAAACTGAGCACCTGGAGCCAGTTTTGTTTCCTGGATACATACTACCGATGGCGTACAGGAACTTAAAAGATGCTGGAGGTCACTGAAGCTGGATTTGATTCCCCTACAGTTCCACTGTAAAACTACTATATGGGTAAGTTAATACAGTAAAACATGTGCGTTGAAGAGGGAAAGAAATTAAGTAAGATGACTAGTGTATATCATAAACCCAGCGACATGTCGAAAGTGAGCGACAGGACTAAGATGTCTAAAATGAGGTTCAGCGATTATCGTCTACACACTGTTTCGAGTGGGTGTCCTGATATGCACCGAGCGAGGATGTCCTTGGGCGCGGTCGTGGTGTAGCCCCCTCAGGGGGTGACGCCGTGCAGGGAAACACGCGCTTCTCAGCGCACGCCATGCCGCTCGGCCCAGCCGCCGGTGGGGGTTCAAGCGAGGCGGCGGTGGTGGCGGACCCATCGAGCTAGACGGCCCAGTCGGGCCCTCTACTCGCCTGCGTGGCGAAGGTGTACCCGCCGAAGGCGGAGGCGTCACTGCAGGTTGATGGCCCGCGGGTTCCGGGTTCGGGGAAACAGGTAGCCGTCGGGCTGTACGTCCACGGTCCCCCAAGTCCGGGGCTCCGGGGCGCACTGCAACTCGTGGGACGCTTGGCTTAATTGCCAAGGGGTGTCCAGATGCATGGGGGAGAGAGCGCGTGGCCGGCTTGGATGCTGAAGTCGGGTATGACGCTGTGGTGTTGGTGGGAGGCGATGATGTAGTCACCGGTGACTTTGTGGGACGCTTCCTCCTCTGCACTTCACGCCACTCACCCCCCCTCCTGCCCCAGGGGCGCTGTGGAGGGAGAGTCAGCACTCGGCTGTGCCTGTTTCTTGCCCGGGGCTGTGGGAGCCTGCTCAGGGAGAGCTCCTTGTCTGTTCCCGTGTGCTTCGGAGAACAGTGGCTCAACGTCATCGGCTTGTAGGGATCGAGATGGGGCCATTTGCTTTGTTGGCGAAGGGACAGGCAGACCAAATTTCCGGAGAAGGGTGCCCAGTTGGTCACTTGCTCTGATGTCAGTGTGTTGTGGGGTTGACTTGGAGTTTGGGACTTTTGCTGCATATGAGATTTTCGGGTGCGCTTGGTCATGAAAATCTCTGGCTTCTCGAAATGTCACCATTCGGGTGTACTTTATTGATATTATCTCCTTTTCTCTCAGGTAGCACGGACATGTCGTTTCCGAAGTACAGCACTCACTACCATGGTCGTAGGAGGCACATCTACCACATACAGGACGGTTTCTACAATACTGGTTCGTGTGGCCAAATCTCTGACACTTAAAACATCTTATCGGATTAGGAAGAAATACTCTGACCTTGACTCGGACGTAGCCAACCCTGATTTCAGGGGGAGATCTGTGGTGTTAAATGTTAAGATGATATTGTTCGTTAAGTTTAGTTCTGCTCCTCTCCTCACCTTCATTTTCCTAGCTCCAGTCACACTAAACTGGGACAGTCCATCGATAATCTCCTCCTCGGGCACATCTCGCAGATCAAAGCAATTTATCACGCCTCGAGATGAATTCTTTGTCTTATGAGGCTCTACGACAATTGGGATGGATTCATTGACCCTCTTATCACTCTTGCGAACACTATATATAAAGTCTGACACTCGTAGTGCCGTCTCCGCCTCTCCCGCCAACGCGAACTCTATTTCCAAAGACCCGTCCCTCAACTTTTCACAGCGCAAGATCTTACCGAGTCGATCGCACCCGTTCCGCCTTTGGAGGGGCGACAACGAAGCGAGGCTGAACTCTCAAGATAATAATGCGGGTAGCAGAACTGTTTGTCTGGCCCCTACGAGAGGGACCAGGAGAGTGTTTTTGGTTAGTGGATGCCACGTGTTGTGTGCTTTGTTTCGGCTCCTCGGGCGCCCCTCCCATTAGGGGCCCTACTGGGGGGACGCCTGTGTCCCGCGGACGGGAAGTCGCCAGGCGCCCGAGAAGCTATAGTGGGTAGGCGGCGCCTTCGCAAGGCCGGGAGAGAGAGACTCACCACCCCGACCGGGATCCAGCACCGCCCACCTCTTGACCTTGGCCGGCCGGGCCGGCGGGCACCGGGAAGTGTCCCAGGCCCCCGGCCCGAGGCGACCAGCCACTTAGCCCGCGTGAGGCCCCACGGGCCCGCCCGCCCCTCCGGGATATCGGGGCCAAAGAGGTGTGTTGGTCCCCCGTCACGACCAGCACCGTGCGACGGAGGATCTCAATCTCCAGGACTCTGTCAACCCCGGGGGACCGGCCGAGGGGGCGCGGCTACCCCGATAAAACTGAGCTGGTGGGCACAGTGTTAAATTATTCGTAAAGTAGAGTGGAAAATACCACTTTCTGAACACTCAATTGACATCCTTCTCAAAGAAGTATCGACATCCTGCTCCATGATGCATGCTTATGAAGTCTTTGTATCTCCTTTCCAACAGTATCTTGCTTGTATCATGTTAATGCTCCTAATAATGAATAGTGATGCACGAACATTTCGCAACGCAACTTCTGGTAAAGAAATTAACCATGTGATATGGCATACAGTACCAGTTTATAGCATAGGTAATTGTCTCCCTGTCCCGAATATAGCTCTTCCTAAATTATGAATCTCAAAGCAAATAACATACATACAGTCATAAGTACCTACACCATTGACTCAAATTTGAGTCTGAGGGACACCAAAAACATTTGAATTGACACTATTTACGTGGCAAATTTCGACATCCTTCTGTGCCCGTTTCGACATCTCACACCTAACGAAAAACCATTATTTTAACCCTGGGTGGGCAGGACCGGGGAAGTTGCCCTGCCTGCTTATAGCTGGGATAGTTGGTGTTGCAGGGCCAGGTGAATGACATGGATTGGGATGAGATGGGCAATGGAATGGGAGCGTATGGATGGAAGGACGAGTGAGGCACTCTTCGTCTGATGTCTCCCCGGCTTCCTGGTAGTCTGGCCGCCGGATCCTGGAGGCACGCAATCCCCCCCCCCACCACCACGTAAAGGTGATGCCCCATCGGGGGTGGCATGGCCTCAGGTCAAGGTCATGAAGTAGTGAAGTAGTCTAGGGAGGGCATGTAATGAATCAATTGACACGTCCTGGCGATACAAGCACAATGACAATAATTTCAGCCTTATAGCTCAATGCAGTGCGATATAATGCGCAGAAATGTGTAGTGATCTCAGGTGACCTCAATGACCTTGGTGATGTCACTGAGGAAAAATGTCAGCGGTAACATTGAGCATAGCTTCCAATTACATGCCACAATCATTTTGAGGTCATTCTGAGAGGAAACATGTAAGCAGGAAACATTTGTATATTTTACCGTAGCCCTATAATGGGGAAGCCATGGCGGCGACCTGACCTCAGGTCAATGCTACGAGAAAAAAAAACCATATACATATTACAGTCCCTGATGAGGTCATGCCGTGTTATAAGTTTGAAATCAATCGCCCAATTATTGTGGAAGGTATGTCACCTGGAACTCCGAGTGTAGTTGGGTCACTTCGCCTGACCTGGTGACCTGACAAAAAAACGACAAAGGGGAAAAAATGTAGGAGGATATGGGAAAAGACTAATGAGCAGCCATGCGAGGTTTGTCCTTGCTAACTCGATTAGTACGGCAGCAAATTAGGAACAACCGCGGGGCAGATATCTACCCCCCCCTGGACGTGCGCGTGTTAAGGATGCACATGTTTGCAGTGTTAACTCACAAAATACTGCTAGTATCATAGCATGTTCCCTCCAAACCATACTTACAACATCATCAATTGCATTGACCTCCAATGACTTACCGAGTAATTGTTTGCAGATAAAATGAGTGCTAGGATAATCCAAGTCATGCTAAAAAGCAAGATATCTAAGATTGCTTTTAAAAAATCACAAGGTAGCAGAAGAGAGGGTATCTGAAGTGAACAGGTTCCACTTTCTGAACACCTACCTTTTGACATCTCCCATGTTCATTCAACTTAGTTCATTGAACTTAGTTCATGATGTTCATTCAACTTAGTTGTTTGGTTTAATGGCAAGCATTTAATATTATTGTTTGTGCCAAGCTCTGCAGTTAAGTTATGCTGGGACATCCAGGTCCATTGGTGATGTGGAGCCAACAGGGTAAGCATGTCAACCAAGCTCCC
Source organism: Imbricaverruca yamaguchii (assembly GCA_034440575.1). NCBI lineage: Eukaryota > Metazoa > Arthropoda > Thecostraca > Neoverrucidae > Imbricaverruca > Imbricaverruca yamaguchii. The sequence continues at coordinate 755,891 of JAOTOL010001483.1, read as the reverse complement.
ACCCCAGGTAATACAGCGTTAATGTGTAATGGCCGATGCCCAGGGCTGTCACTGTCCCCAAACATGGATGTATACAAGATTTGTCCCCCAGACCAGTTCAGTGACATTTGCTGCAGAACCCCACAGACAAATTAGTGCCCCTACAGATGAATACTCAGATGACATCACTGGATCTGCCCCTGCAACCACCATGGAATTTCTACTGGAGACCTGTTCCAAGTATTGCCTGAGTGACAAGTACACATTAAGCCATCATCCTCATTATTCAGTTAGACCAGGTGCACCTTCTTCAAGAAAAAAGCTAAAAATGTATTAAACACTATCTGTCATCTATTGCACTTTATATATCCACCCATTCCCAGCCATATACCCATTCCCATACCCATACCCACCCATTCCCAGTTCATGATCAACTTGTGAATAATTATGACAGGAAAATTACCTGGAAACCATGAAATGAACTTTTATCATGAACAAAACAAAAAATGTGGAAGATATAATTGATTCAATATTGTTCTGGAAACTAGAACCTAGTGTTTGCAATATATGACAGCAGCATTTTTGCATTCAGAATGACACATCACCACAAAATAATTGCCTGTTTGTCACCTGCTTTTTGTGGGTAGAGGATTTCCATCAAAACAAACTGCATAAGTATGGATAGCTTGTTAATTTTTGCATTCTATAAACACACTACAATTACTGGTTTGGCCACATAGAAGCAGCAGTAGAGCCATTCAATGCATGATGTCTTAAGTATTTAGCAACCACCACTTTCCCTCTACCAGCATTTTGTAATGGCCACTAATAACTTGTTGCCCCAGTAGCTTGGTTGGTTAGAGTGCTGGCCTGCACTGATCTCCCCTGTCCTGACAACACAGGGTTTGAGTCACTTTGCACACTGGCCTGATACGGCTGGGGGCAAGCTACCAGGAGGCTGTGTTGGTGCAATGGCTGCACATTAAACTTTTGGTCAAAATTATGCAGTTGAACTGGAATTCATGGATCAGGTGGTGGGGTCAGGGTTCATAATAAGCTCTGCTTAGCAATCAAACCCTGGTTCACAAAGCCACCCCAGCAATAACTTGGATGCATTTCTTTAAACTTGTACTACAACAGCTATCATGAAGCAATCCTGCACAACATTTTTGAGTTCAGAATATGGCATACCACTATCAAATAACTTTTTTAATTTATCTCTGTCAGTTATTTAAATAATTTTCATTGAAAGGAACTTTTTGAATATGGATAGCTTCCTCATTTTTGTGTTCACTACACAGTATGATTATTGGTTCAACCATGGGTCTGTTCCCATGGTTCCACTAACCTCCACAAATATTCAATGGTCGCTCCTGTCGCAAACTCAGTGAAGATTTTTCCTCTACCAACCTCCACCAGTGGAGCAAAAGCTTCACCAGCTGAAGGGCAGGGTTGAATTGTGAATTTGTAGTGGAGCTCAATCATGGCACACTTGTTTCATATATTTGCATGTAAATGTCCTTTGTGTTATGAATCTCATCTTCATACATAAACTGAATACCAGGATCATCCTTTGCAAAGGAAATATGAAATTACAGCTATGAACAATAATCAAAGAAACAGATGCTGACCACATAACATCCTGTTTGTGGCTTTTGGTCTACATCACTCATCCTAAGGGGAAGATGTTACTTTACCTGTGGGGTCCACCCAATCTCTGTGCCACAACTTCTGCAATGTGGCACCAATTAAGATTCCACTTGAGCCTGATTGATGAGGTTGGGCAAGTTGAGATGTGATAAAGCCAGCATTGAGTAGAGAAGCATCTCAGGGCCAGATAGCCTGGTGGGTCCAGACATCAGATCATATGTTGTACATTAAGAAGGCAGGCTGTAACCAGCCACAAAACAGGCACGAAACAATACCTAGTGCTTAACCAAGAAGGTAGAGAGATTGCCTGGTTCATCCCATAGTCAACAAGAACATCTGTTCCTCCCTGCAGTCCCTGAGGGCACATACATTACCAGAAATAAAGACAATTTTGGGAGTTTGTATTATAAGGCATACTACATACCCGCGATCATCTGGATAAACAATTGACAAGCAATTTGACCAATAGTGCCAGATGCAGCACACAAACACTTCCTTTTTGTCACAGAATTCACACTGCTGTCAGCTGATTTCTCCACTGATCATTCCTGTGGGCAGTCTCAGCTAACCTCAACTAGCCTCCACTGATTAATACAATTAAGAATGGCCCCTAAGTGCTCCTGGGTTTTACACATTGTGTGAGACAAAATGTATGACCCTGAATATACCAGGAGGTGCTGAGTTTACATCAAAAGTAAAGTTGGGGTTTATGCTATATTACTCACTGAGTTCCTTCTGGTGGGGCCATGGGAACAGACCCCATACAAAGGGAGCAATATAGCTATTTTTTGCATGTCTAAAATGTTTAGAACCTCCCCTCTCTCCCTCTACCTACCTAGCTACCTAACCTGATATGCAGCTTTGCATATTTTTCTAGCCTGTAACAACAGAAGCGCTTTGCTTGTACTTTTCGGTGTACCTTCAGCACTTTATTACAGAGCAGATAATTACAAAATGACATGGTTCAATCTCGAATTGACAAAAATCGGAGGATGTTATGGCCAAAAATATAGAAACACGTCATTCCGACACTGGTCCTCACAGTACGGGTTCCAAATGCACCAGTAGTCTGTTATCAAGCGAGCATACGTACGGAACAAACCTGTCATAAACTCCTCGACTCGTTCATACTCACCAATTCCACAGCTGATAGCCTGAAGGCTGATAATACAGACACCATTTCATTCCAGCTCGTTCCACAAACACGCCATTTGCGCGAATCTCATATTCACAAAAGGTCCTTACAGATAAGGTTGGTTCATCTCGGCCCCTGTCAATGTTTATTGGCAGCCGGCGACGTCATCTGGGCGCTGATTTGGGTTCAGCAGATTACCACGACAGCAAGAAATGGTACTTTTCCGCGTACGTTCCTGGCTAACAAGTATAAGTGAGTGGTGCAAATTATACGCCATCTGCAAGCTTGTTTAATGATATTTCGATAATCATGGGAGACTTTCACACGAATGTGTTAGTTATTGTGTAAAATGGTGTTATTTAGACCCATGTCATATCCATCGACACTATTGAACTTAAGCGGGCCGAGCGACTCGGTGTTGGTAGCGCAGTTCGTAGCGCATCGGTTTGCCGACTCGGAGGTAGCCGGTTCGTGCCTGGAGGCCGGCAGATTTTTGTGCGCGTCGTGGGAAGTTCTTCTAATAAGCGACAGTGAATTAAGACACTGTTCACATGGGACGATCTTTTTTATAAAGAGAAGGGAAATATTCTGCAATATTCAATATTCAGATATTCTGCAAGGCTGGGGTTCTGCCACCTTAAAATTATGGTCGGGCACTTCTTCTAATCAGCCCGGCATAGGAAATACGGAACACGTCACCGCTTATGGCAGTGTCCAGGCCCACAGTCCCTTCCTGACACGGGCAGCGGACCATCGGGGGTGGGACAGGAGACAGGATCCCCTGAATTTAATAATTTGTGGCACTACGGCAGTGCATTGCAAATATTGAGCTAGAAACTAACGGTTGCCCTTTCCCCTCCCACCAGTACACGCCGACCAACATTAGTCGCTGCTCCTCGAGGTGTGCATATAATAACAGTACATGATTATCAAGGTGACAAAACCAACAATTGTGCATGCTGCCGGACAGTCAAATGACTGGACCCGAGCTGGAGTCAGAGCGATGCCAGTTCTAAGCTCGGCTCCACGCCTTTTACGATACACGGCGAACACACGCCACCAGGACTGCGACAAGCATTGCTTTGACAGGAGCAGACGTTTGCTAAAATATTTCGGTGACAATCCTGAACTTTCTGGAGTGCCGGCGCAAAATAAAAAATCACGCTTTTCGTACCATGAACGCTCGAATTAGATTCGGCAACAACTTTGTGGAACCCGTAAGCGCTAAGACGGATTTTAGATGCCCGCATGAGGATTTCGGTTCGATTATCATGCATTGTCAAAGGCTTAACGCGGAACTTGGCAAGATTGGGGAAGCATCCCCGTTCATTCCCCACCGTGGCTTTGCCCATGTTCGCACACCGTTATTCGGCATTTTCAGTCGAAACGAATTGGCTGCGTGGCTGACGCAATGTGAATCAAACTTCTGTCATGCATGCAATATTGCAGGGGTAACAGCAATTTCTATGCCAGACCAGCTCGGAAGCAACTTTAATAACAGTTTAAGTTGTGGTTGGAATGGAAAATTACCATGTAATACCATACATCTTTTTAATTAAGTGTGTTCTATTATTAACTAAAGAAAATATTTTCCTTTCAAAATATGATTTCTTTATTCGCGTCGTGCAGCCTGAAATGCCACCCCGGTAGCTCAATTGGTTAGAGCGCTGGCCTGTGCTGGTCTCCCCTGTCCTGGCAACACAGGGTTCGAGTCGCTTCGCGCACTCGCGTTTGGCCCCCCGGCCGGGAGTGTGAGTTGGCAACTGGCCCGATAAGGCCGGGGACAAGCTACCGGGCGGCCGTGTCGGTGTTTTGACGGCACGTTAAACTTTCGATCAAAATTCTCCGGTTGAAAAGGATTTCGTGGATAGGGTGGTGGGGCGAGGGTTCACGCAACAAGCTCTGCTTAGCAATAGAACCCTGGTTCCTAAAGCCACCCCAGCAACAACTGGGACTAAATTTAAAATTTAAAAAAAATCACGCATTTTGCAGTACCGCACGACATAAATACGGCAACAAAAGTTGTTTATCAATCAATACGAGGAGCATGCATCTGGAGAAGACGAGACTGCAAAGATTGAGGAAGGCCCTCACTCCCATTGCCCATTTCTCGGTTGTATACTCTGTGGTGGAAGTGAATGCGCATTTTGGGCGCATGGACTGCGTTCGTCATTTTGCGCACATGAATATATATATATATATATATATATATATATATATATATATATATATATATATATATATATATATATATTCCGGCGCCCAACACAGTGCGTATTAAAACGATATATTGAGGAAGCACAACGCAAGACATATATTGGGAGAAGAAAACATATGAAGCAGAAAAAGAACCTTGGGTTCCTTTACGACGCAATTAACTGCTAGGCCATATAGCGTCGCCAACTTCTCAAACCGATTGGTCGCGGGTGGACTCGGTAATTCCGCTGGTTGCGGGACTCGAACCCATAATCTTGCGGTCAAGAGCCCAACACCCTACGGACTAAGCTACCGCGGGTCCACCAAACGCGTGACATAAGAGGTTATCGGTAGCAGGTGCAGATAAGCCACGGTACTTAATGAGATTGCATTGCGGCAATACATTACAATACCTACGTACATTACGTAGATTGCCAGATCTGCCAGATTGCCAGGAGATTGCCAGATATGTACGTACATTACAGTACGTACATATCTGGCACCTTATAAAATCGGACGAACTGGCAAGAATAGATGGAACATCCTCATCGTGACATCTGTGGCTGAGAACAACTCGACATGCATACATACACAGACTATTCACGAGCACCGTAGTGGGACGATGAGTACGTGTAAACCTACAGGCTACGCTCTACCGACTTCACAAACACAGGCACATATCAGTTGTTGAGCTTGACATTCACTCGGTGCGTGTGTCTGCTGAGATTGTTGGGTTCTTGGGCATGGTGAACACAAAACGCTGCATCCATCTCTCTGAATGTGTGGAAGAATTCCTCTGTGGGAACCATCAGGCCGCTAATGTTTAGGAGGCGAGTCCAGAACGCTTCTTGTGGTTCATCTTCGGGAAACGCAAATGGGTGCCCAGCGATCGGTCCGCTGGTTTCTTTCTGGCCATGAACCAGGCCACACATCATTCCCCCCCCCCCCATCGCCACGCTTAGCATTTAACATTCCTTCAATTCACATCATTATCTGATGTGATTTGAAGGAAGCTGATATTCATTTCTATGGGAAATGAAATATCAGGAAATCGGCAGTTCAAGTTCATGTGCTGATATCTAGAAAAAAAAAGTAACTTCACAAAAAAATAATATTAATATCATTCAACTAAGATTTTTCAAACACCAGGAAACAACACTAATTTTGACAATGACAGTACATGCTATCCCCCACGCCATAGAAATATGGAAAGTGTGGGGAAATGGGGTTTTTGGGTGCTAACAAAGAACACTGATGTCAGATTACAAAAATATCCTAACTGAATCTGACCTAAGCAACTGATGTTGGACCTCCTAAAACATACTCATGTTCGGTCATCTAAAACCTACTGATATTGTATGCTGGATGTTGAACGTGATTCACGAAGTAAATGGTAGATGCATTGTACCTTAATTACACACTCGCATCAATTCTACACCGTATATTAATTAACCCCGTGACATGGAAACTCAGTTAATGGAAGCATACATTTTGTATCCTAGGCTGAATCTGTTATCATTACTCCATGTAAAAAGGGCTGGCCATTATTCTGCTGGAATATCATGGTAAAAATGTTAGAAATAGCCACATGCAAATATATGTATTCATTTTTTTGGTATAATTAAACCTGGTTTTGGCTTTCCGTGCATGACTGCCTATCCTGTCTTCTTCTGATCTTTCACTACTCCCAAGTAGCCTTGTTCTTCATTCAACACAGTTATGGAAAATTATTTTCAGGATACTGGGAAGAAGTTGCTAGTAAGCTTCAAGAAGTTCAGTCCATACATCTGTCTAAAAAATTGTCTTCATTGTCTTCTTATATAAATACTAAGGTTTTTGGAGTTTGGAGGATAGAATAGAAACAACAGTGTTTTTCCTGAAAAAGAGGTAGGTTAGGTTTGTACTGGGGAAGGATTGTGGTGATAACTCAACCAGCATTTTTGCATATGTGATATCAAAGATATTCAATGGATGGCATTGGTTTGGATGCACTGTTTATACATTTGACATTATCCTTCATTACCAATTACCCCATTCAAAACAACACATTTTGCATTACTTCACTTACGAACTGAAAAGCATGCATTTGCGCTGGAATACAATGGTCATATCATCTTAATGACTTTCAGAAACATGCATTTACAATTTTTCCTTGAAATATCACCTCAAGTAAAATGCAAATCTTCTTCTGCAGGTGCAATTGTAAAAACCTCACACAGCTCCAGCCTTGACTCTTTTCAGAAGGGAACATAAATTAGCTTCCAATTAAAAAAATCACATTCATGAACAATTCGATCTGAAAATTGAGGAAGCTAAAGAAATGCCTAACTTATCCCAACCTCATTTTAGCTTTGCCTAGGTAAAAATGTGCAAAACGTCACTTGTAAACACTCAAAACTGCAATAATGAACCCTTAAATCACATCTCACACAGTACAGGCGAGAGTGGTCACATTTTAACCACATCAATCAACTTTGCATTGGAAAGGCATCTCAAGAATTAAAATATTAACTAAAAAGTACATATTTCCCTGAACGTTTATTTTAAGGTCTGATATTTTTTTTGGCAATTACACCAGTATTTTTAGTGGCTACTAATAATTGGTACCACAACAGCTACAGTGAAGTAATCCTGCACAACCACTTTCATGTTCAGAATATGGCACAACACTACAAAACAATTATGTTTTAAAGTAGCTCTATGTGAGTGGTTAGATGACTTTGATAGAGAGAACCATCTGAATGTGGATACCATCTTCATTTTTTTAAATTCGGTAAACAGTATAATTACTGGTTTGGCCACACAAAAGCAGCAGTAGAGCAATTTGTTTCATGCATTAAGTGTTTGGAAACTCCCTCTTACCCTACTATCACTACTGCCCAGCCATGATACAATGGGCAAGCAATTACCAAATTGTCCACAAGTTGGTGAATGGTACAGTATGGCATAATTACATATAGCACACAGAAACAATATGATAACTGACAGGGGGCCAACGCACATGCTAACATTAATCACCAGATTGCATCAATGACATGCTGACCAAGTTGACATTGTGGGTATAAGGCCTTAATTCTCATAAATTGTCTGAGGTGTGTTCTAAATATCAACCACGCCATGGATAAATTAATTCTGGGTATGGTGCCTTTCGGTTCAAAGCCACAGCACGCTAGCAGAATAAGAAAAAATATTCAAGCTTCAATGAATGAATAGTATGCTTTACAACCAACGGGGAAACTAATCGTGAGAAAAGCGCCATAATTGTGCTAAAATGAAAGCACCATATTTAGTAGATGTATTGGTATAGTCCAAAACTAGAATATAATTTAGCAGTATTCTGGAATAAATAAGCGCTTCTGGTATATGACGTCACTTGGCGTAGGTTTTGTCTAGTTTCAACTAACTATACTAGAACAGCCAACTTTGGAGTACCTGTTGTCTCTAGTTATCTTGGGTTCATCTAGGCCCCTCCAATGTCGTTTTGGAATCGGTGACGACACATAGATTGAACAATGGGGTCCGCTATACAAATTTGGTCAGCGTTGGTTTCCGAGATAAAAAATTACGCTCAGTTCAAAAATGTTTCTATTGAATGTTAAAAGTGCCGAAATCATGGAGAAAATGCACTTTCTTTAAATGCCCTCGGGGCATTCTTCACGCGTGACGTCATTTGATTGTAAGCCAAATGGCGCATACGAGACAAACAATATACGCAGCGTATACAAGGTGGGAAGTTCCTACGGCCATGGGAAGTTCGTTCGTTGTGGAGGGTATCTATTAGTGTTTTGAGATGTATTTTTCGCATTAAAGTCAGTCAAAATGGACTATTGACTGGAAGGATGGAGCCTGGGTATGTAAAGCGGATTCTATAAACCTCCCTGACATAAATCACATCGTGGTAGCTGAGTTTGGCTCCAAGTCCGACCTCCACGTGTCTGCTGAGATCCGGGCGGTGAAGAATCAGAGGTGAAACATGGTGGTTACAGGGGGTTTTGAGATTGTGGTGCAGGAGGGGGGGGAGCAGCAGCTGGCATAATTTATTTATGATACTGGTTTTACCAATGAAAACTGGTTGGCAGAAAATGCTGGTGGCAAAAAGGATTTTAGTAGGAATGATGACATCAGCCGGCTGCCTATGGCTGATGCATATGGCTACATCCACAGCCATCTACAATTTTATAGACTTTTCTTGTATTCTTCATTTCAGCTACGGCTCGCATTTTTGTAAGTTCGTCCTGCCTTTTTCCCGCGAGATTAGCTGACTGTTTCTATTTTTAAAGCCCCTCTCCCCCTTAACATGTCTATTTTCTTTAGTGCTATCCTGCATTCGCTGGACTGCATACTCCGACCATACCATTCGCTGATGACGGTTTATAAAATAAACCGAAAGCGCTTCGAAACCGTAACAGTTTTCTAGTGGAGAAAGCCCCAACGATGCGAATTAAAACCGAACTCCACTCAACATGTTCAAAATGTACATATGATATATTGGTGTCATACCTATCTCATTGCGACCGTATTTGCTGTCATGTTTTGCGCACCTCAATGTAGCACTTTGTTCATTACATTATTTGTCACCTACGTTGGTATCAACTTCACTTATTCTGGGAGTAGGTGGAGGCGCTACACCGGCGGATGCATCAGTCTGCTTTTTCGAAAACCCAGCCACCTGATGGAATTCTCGTTGCTCACAATGACACGAATAACTCACGAGATGGCGACAGGCACGTATACATGCTTACCGTCATGGGGATGGGGCAACTGCCATATTTTGCCCATTGTCGCCCAAAATCGCTACAGTCCTAGCGCTAGCCACTTCTCTCAGTAGAATTGGCAGGGGAGGTATGTTTCACAACTTAAATTGTTGAAAGAACTGATATAAGGAATGGAATTCACCATCCAGAAACACTGAAAAATAAAGTAATTTCGGGCAATACTGGTCACAAGGCACAGATGAAAGGGCAATGCTGGATGTGTGTCTGTCATTACCAGATTGAAGTTCTCCAAGAAAGCAAATGCAGTGTGCAGAGAATGCCAACTGCTCTCATTCTTTAGTTCACAGGCTAAAGATAGATTTGGGGGACAAAATGTCACATTTAAGACCAACTTCTGGGCCAATAGCATCAATCAAAAGATGAAAGTAAATTAAAAACAAAGGCAGGAAAACAATCTTTTGGTTACAAAACGAAATAAAGCAGCTGATCTGGATGATCGGTTGTCACATGAGCTGGATGATGGTCAAATATTTCGTAAGCAGCATCAGCTGATCAGCGGTGGTCATAGTTTTCTCTACAGGATGGTGTCTGGCATTGCCCTGCCTTCCCCTACTGTACAAATGAGCATTGCCGGCATTGACTAGGGGCAAAGGTGGATCCAAGGGGTAGTGAAATGAATCCATTGACAGATATTGCATACACACACATTACAAGAAACGAAAGGTGTTCTCGTTGAGACCCAGCACCCAAAAGAGGAGTTTTAGTCCCCTCACAGTCTCAGTAGTGGGCAAAAATTGTAGAAATTGAATTTCTCCAGTTTTACAATTTTCAGGCAGAGGTTGAACTTACCTAAAAATGATCTTCACACCAGAACTAGGGAGCAGAAGACACCAAGCTGTCCTTATCATCGCGCCTCGCCATTTGGGCCCATTTACGTCGAGGTTCAACTGCACGGGGTACTGGTAGGAATATTTTTTTTAGGCGTGAGAGAGGTAGAATTGGTGCACTGGGTCATGAAACATCACTTATAAGTCACAGTTAAGCTCATTTTCACAGACTTTTACGCACAAATTCGGACCTCCCGCCAGCACGCTATTTCCCATCCTCGTCAGGCGCAAATGACCTTGTAAATAATAACCTTGGCCGCAATATCGGCAGTCGTACTACTGAGTGACGTCAGTGCTTTGTCAGCCAAACAGATTATTTGAATTAAATGACGTAATTTATAGGTTTTTATATATTTTTGTACCTTTTTTGCTTAGATAAATCACAAATAAAACGCACAAACTGAATTATAATTTAAAGGACGTAAACCCAACACAATTTTTACCTGGCTCAAAAAAGTGTAGCAGACCCCATTTCTTAATCCCGTAGGAGATCCAGCCAAATAACGTGTATATTACACATTTCCGATCTTAACACGCGCCCTGGAGAGCCTCTGAAAATTACGCGCACTGGAGGGGGCGGATTCCGCCCGTCACTTAAATCCTTCTCCTGTTGAGTCACTGATAGCACTTGGCCACCCATCAAGTATGGAGCCTTCATATGCTGCTTGCCTACATGCATGATTTTGCACTTATCAAAGTTAAATTTCATTTGCCATTCTTCGGACCACTTCACAAGTTCGTCTAAGTCTTTTTGCAGCGAGATATACTCATCCTGACCTGTTATTGCCCTAAAGACCTTCAAATCATCCGCAAATTTCAAAACTTTACTGCTTAGGCCACTTTCAATGTTATTTACAAATATAATGAACAGTAATGGCCCTAGTACTGACCCCTGGGGGACTCCACTAAGAACATTTTGCCATGATGACTTTGTACCATTTAGCATCGCTCTTTGCTGTCTATCTGAAAGCCACAACTCTATCCATTTTAAGATGCTACCTGCAATACCATGGGACTGAAGCTGTATCATTAACCGTTTATGGGGTACCTTGTCAAAGGCCTTACTAAAGTCAAGATATGCTACATCAACCTGATTTCCATGATCAAATTGTTCTGTGGCGAAGTTCAAAAAGTCCAAGAGGTTTGGGAGACACGATCGTCCTTTTCTAAACCCATGTTGAGTATCTTGAATCAATTTGCTACCTTCCAGATAACTAACTATTCTATCCTTGATAATTGATTTGAGTACCTTGCAGACTAGGGATGTGAGACTTATTGGCCTATAGTTTTCAACTTTCCCTCTTTCTCCTTTCTTGAAAATAGGAACTACATTTGCCCTTTTCCAATCGGTTGGAATTTCATTATGTGAAACTCATCTACAAAATATTATACTAAGTGGAAATGCCAGTTCCTTTTCAGTTTCCCGCAACACCCTAGCATAAATATCATCAGGTCCTGCGGCCTTATTTGGCTTTATTTTCCTGATATGATTGTAAACAACATCACTACCAATGAAATCAACATCATTTGTCAGATCCCATGTAACTGAACTATGGTGTACGGTCGGCAGATTGGTCATATCTTCCAATGTAAACACTGATTTGAACTGCTTGCTCAGCTCCTCAACCATCTCACTATCCTCACCCAATGTAGTCCCGTTTACTTCCAGTGGCCCAATTGTGCTAGAAACTTTACTCAGCTTGTAGAAACTAAAGAACTTTTTACTGTCCCCATTACAGTTTCTAGCTAAATCCAGTTCTTTTGCTCGCTTTGCTGCTCTGGTTTTTTGTTTCACAGTGTCTCTAGCTTTTCGATACGCCTTTAGATTAACGACATTTGAGGCTTCTTTAAAAACTCTAAATGCAGTTTTCTTAGCCTTAATTGCTTTTATCACGTCTGGTGTAAGCCATGTTGGCTTTCCTACCCTTCTTTTGCGTCTTTGCTTTTGGGGGACATGTCTAATCTGAGTTTCCTTCAAGTAAGATTTGAACCTTTCCCACATTTCACAGGCATTTAAATTGGAGAATTCTTCTTCCCATCTGATGGCACTTAAAGCCGCTCTCATGCCGTCAAAGTCTGCTGTGTTGAAATTTGGAACCTTTACCAAATTATCCTTGATAATTTCCCCTACATGTGCCTTGAATCTAACTATATTATGGTCACTTTTTCCCAGAGTTTCGCCTACAGTCAAGTCTTGAACCAAGTCACTTAAATCCGAGAATACAAGGTCCAAGAATAAACCATGCCTGGTGGGTTCCGATACAAACTGGTGTAAGAACAGGTCCTCTTCAAGGCATTTCCTAAGCATTTTGCATGATGGGGAGCCAACACCAGCATTTTCATAACCTTTTAGATTAAAGTCACCGATAATAAGGCACTTCATCTTAAAGTTTCTACTGATTTCCTCACAGATCACCTTGTCAAGCTCCAGTTGCGGAGAATGTGGCAGGGTTCCTGATCGGTAGAAAGCTCCTATCCTAAGAGTATTGCTGTTGCCTTTTCCCACAGTGACGTCAAGCCAAATGGACTCCACAGATACGTTTTTATCCCCACCTGCTACTTTTTGAGAACTGAATAAGCTATTCATATAGAGCATTCTTTCATTGCTGGAGCATTCATTTCATTGCTGGACCCCTATTGCACGAAAACATATTGTATCCCTGGATCTCATAGTCCTGTAAGTTATCTCCAAAATACCCTTCACTGACCCATGCCTCCGTAATGCAAATAAAATCTGGTTCCTCCTCAGCAACATAACACTTGAACTCATCAAATTTGGAACGGATACTCTGAGCATTAAACATCATACACTTAACAAATGCTCCATAACCACCTTTGGCTTTTTCATATTGAGGAGTTCTTTTATCACTAGATTAACTATAACTCTGTCCCCTTGAGTTGCTGCTGTCCCTATTTGCAGACTTTGACGTTCTATTGCCTTGGCTGACACTATTGGAATATTCCTGAGTTGGCAATGCAATTTCATCCCTCCCCACCCCATTTCCTAGTTTCCCTGAAGGAGATGCTCGTATACTTTGCCTAACACATGGACCCCCTTCTCAGAAAAGTGCAGGCCATCCCTCTGATAGAGGTCCCACGATGCATAAAACCTGCTCCACTCGTCTACAAATGTAAAACCTAGCTCATGGCAGAGCTTTCCTACCCTGGCGTTAGCTGCCAGTGCCCTAGAGCTCCACTCAGGGGAGGCTCTAGCCCTAGGCAAAATTGCTGTTACAATAACTCTATTGGTACCCTTCAGGGTGGCCAGAAGGGCCCTGTACTCCCTCAGAAGCTCCTCACTCCTAGTATGACCTATGTTATTTACCCCTACATGCACTAGCACTGTGTTAAACTGGTGATCACTGGTGACCTGTGCCACCGCAGGTACCAGATCCTTCACCTTGGCACCAGGCCTGGTGATGCACCTCCTGTCCCTCCTACCTTTACAAAATATCCGCTCTAAATGTCGCACACGAGAGTCTCCTATGACCAGCACTGCCTCCTTACTACTGCTATCCTGGGGGCAGTCATCCAATGCCTGGAACATATGTGTTGTTTCTATGCCTGCCCGCTGGGCCGGTCGGCTAGACTTCCTCCCGCTCCTACCACCTGCCACCTGCCACTCACTGGCCCTTTCCTTAGGTTCGCGTCTCCAAATCCTCCACCCCCTGACCTCATGCCACTTCCCCTCCTGTGACCTACCAGAACTACCCCTCCTCTGTTCACATTAGGACCACTAGGTACCATTAGGACCATTAGGTACCATCAGGACCATTAGGTACCATTAGAACCACTAGGTACCATCAAGACCACTAGGTAGCATTAGGATCACTAGGTACCATTAGGACCGCTAGGTACCATTAGGACCACTAGGTACCTGTATAAAATATACTACCATACACTAATACCCTAGTAAAAATAAACCTGTGTAACTTGTGAAATTGCCAAAAAGTATGGCCAATTTCTAAATAGAAAAAAAAATAATCCTGAGAAAATCCGATGAATAATCTGCACTCACCTTTAAGCACCCGTACCGCACGTACAAGTTGCAGAGTTTTTACGGTTGATTCTCGAAAGAAAACAGTACGCATTTCCATTGTGTATTTCTAACCATGGGCAAATCGCACCTGCATGCAACACAAGATCAAGGTCGTAATGGCCTCGTTTAAGAGCTCGAACATGTCATGCATGACAAAAATAAACATCACACACGCACTGATAAACAATACATTCACCCTGGTAGGCAACACGGACACCACTGTGCATCAAAACATACATCTTCAATATCTGGATGTCTGGACTATGGATGTGTTTTTAGTGGTTATCAGATAATACGATGCATAATTGCACACTGCGCAGCGCCGTGGCATGCCAAGCGACCCGGTACAACCAGAGCCTTGTAGCGATTCGATGCGGCCAACATAGCCCTGGAATAGGCGCGGGCATTTTACACCAAGGTCAACGTTACAGTGGCGCTTGTCCACAAGCTATCATCGATTTTACCGCCATCGGCACTGCTAGTTTCCCCAAGCAGTGCGCGGGATTTCACTTACTGCGAACACATTTCGACTAATCTCCATAGTTACACACTTGGCTTTCAGATTTGACAATGTCGCTGCCCACAGATTGCTCCCTAGCTCAGCAACAAAGATATGCAATGGGAACGTGTTTCCTTCATCTGAAACTCTTTTCACGGACTTACATCACACAATGAATGGCGAATGCGGTCCTCAGGTCTATTTTGACGATTGAATGATATTCAATGAATTTTCCATCAGTGAGTGAAATAACGGGTCTGTATCGTAACTCCTAATGTATCATAACCTGTAATGTGTCATAACCTGAAATATATCAGCCTCTAATGTGTCACAACCTCTAATGTACCATAACCTCAAATGTATCATAACCTCAAATGTATCATAACTTCAAATGTATCATAAGGACGAATGTATCATAACATCAAATGTATCATAACCTCTAATGTGTCAACCTCTAATGTATCATAACCTCAAGAGTATCATAGCCCCAAATGTATCGTAACATCAAATGTATCACAGCCTCTAATGTGTCATAACCCATAATATCACCTGACGATGGAGAAATGTGGCGTGCGATTTTGGCCCGTACTAAATCAGAACAGGTCTCAGCTTATGGAAAACCATTGCGAAAAAGAAATGATCTTAAAGTATACCGTATCCTCGCTAGGTGTCAGCATGCTCTTTTATTTGCACCATGATTGTTTTCAATGACCAAAACTATTGTGTGTGTGTGTGTGTGTGTGCAATTTTATAGTTCATTAATTATCAAAGAGGTTTCCGAATAAATGATGACTCAAGGCATGATTTATTGATGTATTACTTTGTTTACGGGCTATGAAAAGACTACAGACCAACACGTTGGTTCATGCGTTTTGTGTAGTTCGGTAAGTGCTGCCAATTTTGATGCTTTCCTACATCTGAAGGTTTTCCGTTTTATATTTTAGATTAAAGTCACCAAGAATAAGGCATTTCCTCTGAAAGTGTCTACTGCTTTCCTCACAAATCACCTTATTGAGCTCCAGTTGCTGAGAACAAGTCAAGATTCCTGATCGATACAAAGCTCCTATCCTCAATTTATTGCTGTTGCCTTTTCCCACAACAACATCAAGTCAAGTGGACTTCACAGAAACATTTTTTAACCCATCCGCTACTTTTTGAGAACTGTATAAGCTATTCACGTAGAGCATTACACCACCCTCTTTCACTGTTGGACCACTATTGCATGAAAACATATTGTATTCCTGAATCTCACAGTCCTGCAAGTTGTCCCCAAAATATCCCTCACTTTCCCATGCTTCAGTAATGCAAAGAAAATCTGGTTTCTCCTCAGCAACACAGCACATGAACTCATCAAATTTGGATAAAATGCTCTGAGTATTAAGCATCATACACTTACCAAAAGTTTCATAGCCCTCTTTGGCTTTTGTATGTTGGGTAGCTCTATCATCTCTGGATGAGCTACCACTCTGCCCCTCTGCCACCCCTATTTGCTGATTCTGAGGTTCTATTACCTATGCTGTCATTATTGACACATCCCTGAGATGGCAATGCCAATTCTGGTATTATTTTACTTTCTGCCGCAGCGTTGTTTGGACTATATATGCAACCGAATGTGCCGCATATAGGCAAGAGATGCCGCACTGGTCCAATATACGACGATATGGATCCAACCTTTTGATGACGTCGCAAACAGTCACAACAGTCACGTGATACTGGCCCATTGAGAAATCTGGCGATTTTGCAATATTACTTATGACTAAGGGTCCTGAAACCGCCATGAAACCATTGCAGTGGCTTCAGGTCATCCGGACCTCTTCCAATAAATCCGAGGACCATTTTCTAGCGGCACTTCTACATTGGATGACAAAAAGTGCATGACGGCAGCAAGTAAATCAGAAAACTATACCACATCATGTATACATTAGGACAGCGTGAAACCACTATAAAGCAATCACAGTGGTTCCAGATTATCGAGCCCTCTTCTCATAGATCCAGGGATCCTATTCCGGTAGTATTTCCATATGGGGATACGAAACGTGCATGACGAGAGAAAGTAAAATAGATGGTCATATCGCATTATGTTTACGGTCGGACAGCGTGAAAACACCATGAAACAATTGCAGTGGCTTCAGATCATTACGATCTCCTCTAATAAATCCAGGGACATTTTTTGGCGGTGTTCCCGCATGGGGATGCCAAAAAAGTGCAAGACGACAGCAAGTACAATAGAAAGCTATGCCATATTATTTATGCATTAGGGGGTGTGAAACTACCATGAAGCAATCGCAGTGGCTCCAGGTCATCACGACCTCATCCCATAGATCCAGGGATCATATTCTGGTGGTATTGTCACATGGAGATACCAAAAAGTGCACGACTGCAGAAAGCAAAACAGGTTATGTCACGTTAGGTACATGTTAAGGCAGCAAGAAACCACCATGAAACCAGCGCAGTAAGTCCAGATCATCAGGATATCTTCCAATAGATCCAGCGATCATATTCTGGTCGTATTTCCACAAGGGGATACCAAAAAGGGCACGACGGCAGAAGGTAAAAGAGATGCCTATATCACATTATGTATAGGAATAGAAGCATACGGTCGGACAGCGTGAAACCACCATGGAACAATCGCAGTGGGTCCTGATCATCAGGACCTCTTCCATTAGACCGAAGGATCATATTCTGAAGGTATTTCCACATGGGGATACCAAGAAGTACACGACGGCAGAAAAAACGGCTATGCCACATTATGTATCTGTTGCGGCAACGAGAAACCATCATGAAACCAGTGAAGTGGCTCCAGATCATCAGGACGTCTTCTAATATATCCAGTGATCATATGCTGAAGGTATTCCCACATGGGGATCACGAAAGTGCACAACGGCAGCAAGTAAAAGAGACGGTTATATCACATTATGTATATGAATTAGAAGTATAAGGTCGGACAGCGTGATGCCATCATGAAGCAATCGCAGTAGCTCCAGACCACCTGAACCTCTTCCCATAGATCCAGGGACCATATTCTGATGGTATTTCCACATGGGGATATCACAAAGTGCATGAGATCAGGAAGTGAATGTGTAGGTTATACGTGTATAAGGGGATAATATAGAAGATAACATATAAGGAAGGTAATATCGACAGGAAATAGGAAATATTCGAACCTAAGGCTACATAGATTTTAAGCATTGCAATCCTTTCATCATACAAATTTTGCAAAATACGAGGGATCATGCCGGCATAAAAATATCTGAATAAATTGGTATTGGGGATAGGATCCCAATCCTGAACAGCAAGGTAGCATCATATTTTTTGGCGTGGCTTTGTGACGATGTAACCTGCAGATGGCAGTGTCATTTATCCAAGCCACATGTTATGTCTATGGCAACCCATAAATTCATTAGTTTCGATGCAAATTTATGCATACTAGCTTATTGCCTCACATCGAACAAGTCTGCATTATTGACCGGTATACGTCAGTGCATGCACCAATTTACCCCAATCCACCCTTAGCAAACCTGTCCTGAGCCGTGTATATATATATATATATATATATATATATATATATATATATATATATATATATATATATATATATATACACAAATATGCGACGGTGTTCACCACATTCATCTTTTCTTGTTCAAACTTTCTAGTCTTTGAACGCATGCTACGTGATGATGAGTAAGATGACATAAAATATATACAAGAGGTGATCTGGCGGAAGTGATTAGCGTTATTGTAAAAGACACTGTATACATGGAAATAGTTCAATTAAGCCCCTGCCCATATAAATATGAATATAAATTTCCCCTAAAAAATTTATGAACATGATAGGAACAGCGATTGTACTCACATTTTTCAATTTTATGTGATGACACCTGTGTGTTGTGATGTGATGACACCTGTGTTTATGTGTTGACTGTTGACTTCGTTACCCCAACAATAACGCATGTTCAATACAAAGGCAAAACTGTCCGACTCTGGATCTATTCATAACACGAGGGACAGTCAAAAACTTCCCTGGCCAGCTTACTGTTGATACTTCCAGGCTCATGTGTTTCTTGCGCAAAAAGCAAAACATGGCATACGAACACAAAACGTTTAACTCATCAAGAACAAGTGATAACATGATTGACTGCATACAATACAACACTAGCCAACGCGATGACTATAATCCAAAGAACGACGGAAGCACTGCATGTTAAATGTTAGCCACTTCCAGGAACCAACTTCCGCTCATTTGTGGCACGAGTAGTAGGTCTTTAGAAAGACTAGTGCGTCTATGGTCTCGTCGTTCTAACGGGTTCGGAGTTTGTTCACAACATTTCCCAGCACCGAGAACACCCTCTCTGCCTCTACACTGGTGGGACGACTGTTTTCAGCCATTGGTAAACGTTTCCAGTGTAAAACCCGCGGCCCGTGTACGGTAAGTTCGCCAGCTCTTGCTCTACCAAATGTTTGAGCCGTCGCTCTGACACTTCACTTCCTTTCAGTTCTGCGTTTGCGGTTTGTTCTCTCATACTTCGTTCTAAAGCCGCCTTGAGGGTATTTGTGTCACTGACTGGAATGGTTTCACTGGGATCATCTTCGTTTGAGTCAGCGAGGTCTGTCGGAACCGGCAGTGGCACTTCCTTGGAAATTGCAACGACGTCTTTCAGTGACAGTCTAGAAACAAGTTCAATGACCATCTTGCTGACCTCGTTTGCCTGTGCCACAGGCATGTCTCGATCGCTTGAAGACCCGTGGCCTTGATGAAGATAGTACTGAAGACATGAGTGTTGTGCGCTCAAGGATTCTTCCTCTTACACATTCGACCAGCTTTGTCACCGTGGGTGATGCTTGGTTTCGAAGTTGTGTCAACATGAATGACAGAGTCACCTCGCGTGTGGTGAGGTTTGCATCTTGTCTGCAAAGCATTTCAGTTCCGACCTTCAATACGTTAAGTGCACTTACCAGGTCCCGCACGCTGTTGAGTTCATCATTACTGAGCATAGCAACCGCCGAACCACTTTTTTCCTGTATATCGATCAACGCCTTCAGAACCGCTGTTTTTATTTCCAAGAATCGCTCTAGCATGACCAAGAGGCTGTTCCAGCGCGTCCTGCAGTCAAGCAACAGGGCGCGCCCACAGTTGTGTTCGTCTGCAACATGTTTTTGCAGACAGTCGTTGCGAACAGGGGATTTTCTGAACCAGCCAACGATTTTGCGCACCTTAGAGATCTTTTTTCCGATTTCACCACTCACTTCCAAGCGTTGACCTTCGATGATCGTTTGAAAATGTTCTCTTTCTGCTTCATTATCATCTTGTTCTTCACTCTCGCCGCCCGATTCTTCGCTTGAACCTTCGCCGTCATCATCATGTGGTTGTGCTTGGGAGGCTTCAGTGGTCCCACTCTTCCTATGAAGCGTGTCTGCGACCGCCAGATGAAGCCCATGCGCCATGCACAGTTGCTGCATGCACGGAATGAGCTGCCCAAACTTCTTCATTACACTCGCTCCATCTGTGCATACGCACACGATATGCCGATGCAGGTCGATGTCGAACTTGTTCAGTTTCTCATTCAGAACATGTAGACACTTTTCTGCGGGCATGGAACTGGTGCATCGAATCACGCCAAGGCCCCAAGGATCGGAACCACAGTGTACATTAACGCTCATATAGCGCCTGTTGCGCAAAGATGTGTACTCGGCAAGCGTCAGCGTAAAACGTTTGTTGGTACTCATACTCTCTCTCTCAGCTCGGACTTCACGACACCCATGATCTTGGTACAGTGCTTCATTGCTCGACTCTTTATGCCGTTTGGGGATGTTGATAGGTCCTTGTGGCCCTTCGCTGCAAAAAGCTGCTGCAGATCGTCTGAGGTACAAAACGTTTGTAATGGGATATAATCCATACTGCACATAGGCCCCAGCGTCGCATCGAGTGACACCTCTTCACTCTTAGGAAAAAAATGAGTCAATCTTCCTCTTCTTGGATGGAAGTCCTTCGGTGGCGGTTTGTTGTGATGTAGACGCAGAAGTAGATGCTGTTGTATTCTTTGACACTATGCCCTCTCCATGCATGTTCTACAAGTGGACGTGTAAACATTTTGTGGATCCACCTGTGCACTTAAGTACTTTGTACTTTGCATTTCTTACATTTTCCTTTTTGGCCTGATTCGTCTCTTAAGAAGTCCTTCCACACACCTCTTATTTTTAATTCCTTGAAATTATCCATGGCTCTATCAATATGTCAGACCCACACTTTTCCGAATAAAACATTCCTTTACTCAGTGCTTGCTCTTCGTGTGCGCTGACGTGTACTGCAAATTACATTCGACGACCAACTGAAACAAAGGAACTGTCGCCCTGGATACCACCCCTCCGCAATCAGCCGTCTCAAGTGCTCAGCGCTCAGCTCCAATTTCGGCGCCGCCGCTCTCGCGAGAATCGTTGTGCGTCTCTTAAAACTGTCTGCCACGGTCGCGCGGCGCGCCGTTCTGGTTGCGTAATGCGTGGGACGGCAAAGCCCCTGTGCCTGACCTTGGTGCACTTATTGTGAGCACTGAGCACTGCTGCAATGTGTTGCAAAAACGCATTGTGGAATTTGACAAAATGCAATGGCCTATTGCAGCCTTAAAGCATAAACAATCTAACCGTGCTAGAATTGTTTGAGTTTTTTAATTTTTTTCGGGATCCCGTGATTGACAAGATTTTCGGGATCTGGATCTGGATTGAAATATTTTCGGGATCCCTGGATCGGGATCCCGGGATTGCAATCCCTAGTCATATCCTGGTGACGCCATTGATCAGCTGTCTGGGAAAGGAACGAAGAAAACGCACGGTCTGTGGCGTGTCAGTCGCCGGTTCGCGCCACGAAACCTTGAGGGTGCCGCGCATGGGAATGTTAGTCCAGGACAAATATAGGTAAGGAGAAGTATGTGTGGCAGACATACGTAAGCAAATGTACGTACGCGCAAAAGTACGCATGGCAGATGTACGTAGGCGCAAGCGAAAATGTACATATTGAAAATGTACGTATGGCAGGTGTACGCAAGAGCAAATGCACATATGACAAATGTACATAAGCAAATGTACATCAGCGCAAATGCATGCAAGCGCAAATATACGTACGCGTAAATATACATCAGTGAAAATGTATGTAAGTGCAAGTGTATGTAAGCATAAAAATACGTAAGCGCAAATGTACGTAAGGGCCTATGTACGTATACGCAAATGTACGTAAGCGCAAAAGTACGTAAGCACAAAAGTACGTAGTGGCACATGCATGTATGTGCAGCTGTACGTAAGCACAAATGTACGAAAGCGCAAAAGTACGTGAGCTCAAATGCACGTATTCGCAAATGTACGTGAGCGGAAATACGTGCACATAGCCAATGCACAAAAGTGTAAAGTACGTAAATGCGCATGTACGTAAACTCAAAAGTACGTGAGAGAAGTACGTAAAAGTACGTGAGAAAAAATAAATGGGTGTAGACGAAAATTTACGTCACCCAAATGTAAGTGTACGTACAATAGATGTACGTAAACAGATGTACATAACCAAGTGTACGCGTTTAAAATATACGGGATTCGAACGTACGTGCTTCAAAAGTACGTGTCTCAATCATGGATGCGGAGCCGGGAAAATTTTGGACGGCTCCGGCTCAGACTCCGGCTCCGGGGAAGTATCCCGGCTCCGGCTCCGCCTCCGGCTCCGGGCAAAATGTACCGGCTCCGGCGGCTCCGGCTCCGGCTGCTCCGGCTCCGGCTCCGGCTCCGTACATCCCAAACGTGAGCCGCCCCGCTTTTGACGGCTCCGGCTCCGACTCCGGCTCCGAGTAAAATGTCCCGGCGGTTCCGGCTCTGGCTCCGGCTCCGGGCAAAATGTTTCGGCTCCGGCGGCTCCGGGTCCGGCTCCGGCTCCGGCTCCGCATCCCTGGTCTCAATAGTACGTGGTTCAAAAGTACGTGCTTGTTTGAATGTGGATGTGTGTCTGCATAAACATGTGTATGCGTGCATCAAAAGTGCAAATGCATGTAAGGAAATGTATAAAAGTATAAAGTAAGGACGTGCATAAAAATAAGCACGGTAAAGTTACGTAAGTAGAGATATGCCTTAGCACAAAATTACATATGATAAATGCACTCATGGTAAATGCACGTAAGAGGAAATGAACATTAGATCAAATGCACGTATGGCATATATACCTAGCCAAACGTACGTAAACTGAAAGGTAAATATGCGCAAATGTGCGTACATTGACTCCTACGTACATTTACGTTTACATACATTCGCGTTTACATACTTTTACGTTCACGTACATTTTCGCTTACTTGCATTTGCTTGCATATGCTTGTATACGTACATCTGCCACACGTACTTTCGCTTTCAGTAGATTTCTCAGGTTACCGGATTACCGGAAATGTACATTCCACCTGCGAGAACTGGTTTCCCATAATTAAATGACAACCTGCCTGTAGAATATCGTTACAAGTTGGTTCTGCATTACAAGTTGGTTCTGATTTAATCACGCGGTGTCAGAATATCCGTTTTATTTTGGGATAGCTCTTGCTGTGCGAAGTAATTGCTTTTTATATCTGAGTGACCAACAGGCCAGATCACCTTCCCGAACTCTCAAGGGAAGAATTACTCTTGAATCTAAAGCACCTCGGTCTAAAGCACCTCTAAAGCATCTAAGCACCTCGGTTTAATCAGTTCAGTACTGGTGAAGTTTCTGCACAATGCAAGCACACGTTAAGTCACGTTATACGTCATGCGATAAAGTGAAAAACTCCAATACATTTTCGCATAGTAACATTATAATTTGTGGTTGGAAGTTGCTGTTGAATTTACGCTTACCCTCTCTTACTTTTGTCTCCTAGTTATAGCGTAGCAGCATATGTGTATGTCTCGCTAAATAAAATCGGCGTAATCCAGTAACATGTTGGCACCACACATCGGGCTATATTCAGAACATACTGTTGATGCTTCGGCTTTCACGTAGGTAGTGATACGAGTCGACAAGCTAACGCAAGTGCGCTTGATTGTTTTTGAACATGATACTACACGACTCAGGACAGGTTTGCTAATGGTGAATTGGGGTAAAATTGTGCATGCTCTAGCGTATCCCGGTGAATAATGCAGAATTTTTCGATTTGTTCCAGGGCGATAAGCTATTATACACAAATACACATCGAGACTAATGAAGTTCTGCGTTGCTATAGACATAGCGCGTGGTTTGGATACCTGACGCTGTCATTTGCAGGTTGCATCGTCACAAAACCACACCAAGAACCATGATGATACATTGTTTTTCAGGATTGGGTTCCCATCCCTAATACCGATCGACTCATATATTTCTCTGTCGGCATGGTCCCTCGTCTTTTGTAAAATTTGTATGCTAAAAGGGTTGCCATGCTTAACATCTATGTAACCTTAGGTGCGAACATTTCCTACCTCCCGTCGACATTACCTTCCTCATTTGTGAATATTTCTCTTCTACTAGTGTAACGTTCACTTGGGTTCCTGCCGTGATGCATTTATCGGTATCTACATGTGGAAATACCGTCAGAGTTTGACACCTGAATCTATGGGAAGGGGTTCAGGTGATCTGAAGCTATTGCGATTGTTTCATGGTGGTATCATGCTATCCGATTATGCTATGCTATGCTATCATGCTTTTCGTGATCCCCATGTGGGAATACCTTCAGAATATCATGACTGGATATATTGGAAGAAGCCCTGATGATCTGGACCCACTGCTATGGTTTCATGGTGGTTCTCGCTGTCGTAGCATATACATAATGGTGTATGACCTTCTGTGTTACTTTCTGCCCTTATGCACTTCTTGGTATCCCCACATGGAAATACCGTCAGAATATGATCCCTGAATCTATTTGAATGGGTATTAATGATCTGGACTTACCGCGATGGTTTCATGGTGGTTTCTTGCTGCCTTAGTATATGAATAATGTGGGATAAGCTTCTTTTACCTTCTGCCGTTGTGCGCTTTTTGGTATGCCCATGTGGAAATACATTCAGAATGTAGCCTCTAGATATATTGGAAGAGGTCCTGATGACATGTACCCACTGTGATGGCTTCATTGTCGTTTCTTGCTGTCCTAACATATACATAATGTGATATAACCTTCTGTTTTACTTTCTGGCGTCATGCACTTTTTGGCATCTCCATGTGACGATACCACCAGAATATGATCCCTGGATCTATGGCAAGAGGTCGCGATGATCTGGAGCCACTGCGATGGTTTCATGATGGTTTCTCGCTGCCTTAGCATATGCATAATGTGGTATAACCGTCTCTTTTACTTGCTGCCGTTATGTACTTTTCGTGATTCCCACCATGTGGAAATACATACAGAATATGATCACTAGATATATTGGAAGAATTTATGATGATCTGGAGCCACTGCGCTGGTTTCATGGTGGTTTCTCGCTGCCGCAACGGATACATAATGTGGTATAGCCGTTTCTTTCACTATCTGCCATCAATCACTTCTTGGTATCCTCATGTGGAAATACCTTCAGAATATGATCCCTGGATATATTGGAAGAGGTCCTGATGATCATGACCCACATCGATTGTTTCATGGTGGTTTCACGCTGTCCGACCGTATACTTCTTGTAGTGAGCTGGTGCTGGAGCTGGCCCTGCGCCACGCAGGGCCGCCGGCGCCGGTGGCGCCGGTGTCACGTGGCGCTCGGCGCGTCACGTGGTCACGTGGTCACTGTCACGTGGTCACGGCCGTCAGCGGTTTCTGCAGCGCGGTCTGTGGTTGGGGCGGCTAGGTCGGCGGCGCGCGGGGGTGACTGCCGGCAGTTGGTCGAGGGGACGCATGGTCGATGCTCGTGGCTGGGTCGCCGGACACTGCCAATACACGTCCTTCCCCGTGCTCGGCACTTACTTTCTAATCGGCGACTACACTTCTATTCATATACATAATGTGATATAAGCATCTCTTTTACCTTCCGCCGTCATGCCCTTTTTTGGTATCATGATGTGGAAATACCTTCAGAATATGATCCTGGATCTTTGTTTTCTGTTGGAAGAGGTCCTAATGATCTGGACTTACTGCGATGGTTTCATGGTGGTTTGTTGGGGCCTTAGCTTATATATAATGTGGCATAAGCTTCTGTTCCACTTTCTGCCGTCATGCATATTTTGGTGTCCTCATGTGGAAATACCAGCAGAAAATGACCCCTGTATTTATTAGAAAATGTCCTGATAATCTGGACCCACTGTGCTTGTTTCGTGGTGGTTTCTCGCTGCCGTATCGTATACATAATGCTGAATAACCGCTCATTTACTTGCTGCCGTCATGCACTTTTTGGTATCCTGGTGGAAATACCATTGTAATATGATCCTTGGATCTATTGGAAGATATCCTGAGGATCTGGACTTATTGCGCTGGTTTTATGGTGCTTTCTTGCTGCCCTAACATACACCTAATGCGATATATCCTGTTTTGCTTTCTGCCGTCATGCACTTTTTGGTATATCCATGTGACAATACCGCTAGAATATGATCCCTGGATTTATAGGATGAGGTCGCGATTATCTGGAGCCACTGCGATTGCTTCATGGTGGTTTCACGCCCCCTAATGCATACATAATGTGGTACAGCTTTCTTAGTTAGTTAGTTATTTGGGCTTTAGGGCGCATCGACCAGGGTTGATCATTCGCGCCCATAACGTTTATCCTAGTGCTTCACGGTAGGGAAAAGTATTACCTTGGTGTGTACGTAGTTTGGAAGTTAATCGCTGCCAAGTAGCGGAACAAGTTCCCAGAGTGTACAAGTTTTGATGTATTTCCCAGGATATCTTCGTAAGTCAACCGATCCACGTCTCTTCCAAAGAACAATCGGCGTTCTGATGCAAAATACTGACATGTGAGAAGCACGTGACGCACAGTCAGTATTTCCGGACAGCTCTTGGTACAGCTTTCTATTGTACTTGCTGCCGTCATGTACTTTTTTGGCATCCCCATACGGGGACACCGCCAGAAAAGTGTCCCTGGATCTATTGGAAGAGATCGTAATGATCTAAAGCCACTGCGATTGTTTCATGGTGTTTTCACGCTGTAGGACGTATACATAATGTGATATAACCATCTATTTTACTTTCTCTCGTCATGCACGTTTTGCGTCCCCATGTGGAAATACCACCGCAATAGGATCCCTGGATCTATGGGAAGAGGGCCCGATAATCTGGAGCCATTGCGATTGTTTTATAGTGCTTTCACGCTGTCCTAGCGTATACATAATGTGGTATAACCAGGGATGCGGAGCCGGAGCTGGAGCCGGAGCCGGAGCCGCCAGGACATTTTACTTGGAGCCGGAGTCGGAGCCGGAGCCGTCAAAAGCAGGGCGGCTCCGACTCCGAAAGAGGTGTAAATTATACAAAATTAGCAAACGTGAAATGAACATCTTGTGCGAGTATTCGAGGGCACATGTCCAGTGCTTGGCCTGCTACACTCGAGTTCTTACTGTCTACTTCCATGCCGACCATGAAACCTGCCATTACGTTCTCCATCTTCATCGCCGTCTCTACCATCCTGGCCATCTTGTTCAGTGCTGTACTAAACCCCAGAGTGGTGTGAGTCCCGCAGAACAGCTGCCCCACCGGGCCGTCCATTCCGTACATCTCCTGCAACACCATGTTCAAGCCCTTGTTGTGCTGCATGGAGTCGGTGATATGGGTGTCGACGTGCTTGTATATTTCCTCCACCGGTTTCCCCTTCACGGCAGCCAGAATATCGAACCAGAGATCCACCTGCAGGGCAATATCCTCGGTGCTCTTCCCACTGATGTTGATCAGTGGCAGGGGGAAGGGGAGCTCTTGACCAACACGAATCCCCTGGACAGAAAACTGGCCCATCCTTTTCTTGGTGGTGGAGTCTATGGTATGTGTAATCATTCTTCCTTCGCCTGACTTTTCACTGACCTCATCTGCAGTCAGAGACAGCGATTCGGTCTCGAGCAAATTGAGCGCCTCCCTGATGTTTGGCTTGGCAGGTAGCGTATCCTGGTCAAATCGGTCTTCCTCGCTACCACCCAGTTTCCACTTCTTATCAAACATTCCGTTGCCGACCTCGCCCACTGCCTTGGAAGCTTCGTCGATCGACAGACCGTGACCTGACGGGTTAGCGACTGTGCGGTATAATTTCTCCTTCACCACTCGCTCCGACTTTCTAATGTGCAGATATTTAGGGGGAATCGGGTCCTGGACCTGCTGCACCTCATCGTTCTCCATGAACAGCCTCCTCCTCTTTCATCTGCCCCAGCTCCACAGGATCACCGTAATCGCCATCTTTCGCTGGGGTCGGCTCTGTGCTGCTGCTCGTCGACGGGATTTCTCCCTGCTCGCCGTAGCGGCGATTTTCAGCCGGCGCCCGGCCCGCCGGCCGCCCGTATTGACGCCGCGGTGCCGGTATGAGCCGCGCGGGGCTGAACACCGAAAAGTGATTTGGGCGGGGGCTGATGTTTATTTAAAGATAGATACAGGGTTTATGCGGGGAAGTTGCTTATAATTGTCTGAAGTTTGCGCCCCTGAGTTGTCGCGGCGAACTTTTTTTTAACATCCCCCTAGCTCTTACTTAATGGATTGATCACGTTTGGGATGTACGGAGCCGGAGCCGTAACCGGAGCCGGAGTCTGAGCCACCGGAGCCGGTATATTTTGCCCGGAGCCGGAGCCGCCGGGACATTTTACTCGGAGCCGGAGTCGGAGTCGGAGCCGGGATACTTCCCTGGAGTTGGAGTCGGATCCGGAGCTGTCCAAAATTTTCCCGGCTCCGCATCCCTTGGTATAACTATACCACATTATTACCATTCTGATTTCCTTGCTGCCGTCATGCACTTTTTGCCATCCAATGTAGAAATACCGCTAGGAAATGGCCCTCGGATCTATCGGAAGAGGTCCGGGTGATCTGAAGTCACTGCGATGGTTTGATGGCGGTTTCACGCTGCCCTTAGTTATAAGCAATGTTACAAAACCTTCCGGTTTTTCAATGAATCAGCATCACTGTTACTGTTTGTGACGTCGTCAAAACGTTTCGTATATTTGACCAGTGCGGCATCTCTTACCTATATGCGGCACATTCCGTTACATATCTAGTGCAAACAACGTTACGGCAGAAGGTAAAAGAATACCGCAAATTCTTCCCTCCCCACCCCATTATCTAGTTTCCCTGAAGGACATGTTCATATACTTTGACTAACACTTGCACCCCATTTTCAGAGAAGTGCAGGCCACCCATATGATGAGGTCCAATGAGCGATAAAAACTGCACCACTTGTCAACCAATGGCAAACCTAACTAATTGCAGAGCTTACCTACCTTGACATTGGCTGCCAGTGTCCTAGAGCTCCACTCAACCAGCCAATATCACCACACGGTGGCAGGCTGGCAAAATTCACTAACATATAAACAGCTCCACTCAAGGGAAACTCCAGCCCTAGGCAGAATAACTGTCACAATACTTTTGTCATTGCTTAGAGATCTGGGTGTATTCCTTGAAATCTACAGGTTAAAGATATATGGAAGATATCCTGCGTTCGACCCCTCTACAATGCCCCACAGCACGGAGTTGAAATGAATGATTTTCACATTGGGAGCGCTAATCTGGTGTGTTCAAAAGACGATGTCATTCACGGCGCACCTGAGACAGACTGGCTTTAGGTGTTTTCGCAGTCAACATCGTGTATATTCTGTCTCGCTCGTGTTCGCAGCAGGACAGTCAGCGCCTAGTAAGGTGACGTCATAATTATTTGAATTACTACGGTTCTCGCGGCTGTTGTACCAGCGCACAATGTGATACCTCAATGGAAAAACTGGCCATAAATACATTTCTCGACTATTTTTAATGCCGTATTTCGGGCGCCATTGTATCAGCAAATGATTGAAGCAGACGAAGTCACAGTTTTTATGATAACTTTCACAAGATTTCATATAGAAGTAAGTCAATCAACATGGACAACATTACGTGTGGAAAAAAACGACGCACACGTGCATAAATGTTGTCACAGTTTGACGATTGATAAAGGCAAGCGGCATTCTTGAAACCTGGACAAGTGAGATATGAAAAGATAGCTGAGAACACTCTCATTGCGTAAAGCAATTCAAAAAGGCATACACCAATTAACAATGTTATTTGTTGTCAAACAATCAGTAATTTTTGTATTGTTAAATAAATAAATAAATAAATAATTGCAATAGTCGTTCAACTTTTTAGTACCTAGAAGTTCAAGGAAGGTTTAAACAAACGCACAACAGCGCACAGCCAGAGACCAATCCCAATGAAATCAGCGATCCTTTGAGCATATGTGCCGCAAGTTTCAGCTGCACCTAGCTGCTCTAACACCGATAGTGATCAATTATATCCCGCCAGTCCGCGGTGCGGTGCGGTGGCCAGCCCGGGCGGCACGGGAAAGCTAGAGTCGGATGCCGCGACGCGTCGGCTGGCATTAAAAATAGTCGAGAAATGTATTTATGGCCAGTTTTTCCATTGAGGTATCACATTGTGCGCTGGTACAACAGCCGCGAGAACCGTAGTAATTCAAATAATTATGACGTCACCTTACTGGGCGCTGACTGTCCTGCTGCGAACACGAGCGAGACAGAATATACACGATGTTGACTGCGAAAACACCTAAAGCCAGTCTGTCTCTTGACCGGGTAACCTGATCCAGTGGAAGCTATGACAACAAGTCCCCAAACTGGCAAGGCGACTGAGTCGAGATAGGTCACACACAGCGTCTCCCACGGCAGGGAAGCTGTCTTTGCCTGTAAGATTCGGGTTATTGTGGTTGGATTCTGTGTACAGTGAACATGGAGGTGCGCGTCAGCAGAGGAGTTGGTGGACTTGACCAGTGCAAAAGTGTCTGGGCGTGGGAACTATTATGCTCATGTGTTTAATTATAGTTTGCAGTTGATCATGAGGAAAATCCCTCAGGGATGCCTCCGAAGTGAGTCGCCGATTGTGGACCTGAGAAAGGCGACCGCCTTATGGGTAAGAACTTAAAAGGAAAGTGGGTTAAGTGCATGCGAGCCCAGAACAAATTCAGAAGTCAGTTTGCGACTAATCTTTCGGAAGACGAGGTGTCCTCCGTGTTCCTAAAGCGTGGTGACCACGTCGTGGGTGATAATGAAGCAAAGACCCGCCTGGAAGATGAGACCGTGAAGAGAGCGCCAGGGTGACCAACTAGAGTCTATGATCACCTCAGCGTCCGTTCTCAGCGTCGGGCATCCTCAGGAGTTACTCAACAGCACAGTACTCTGCAGCTTGTGGAGGTTGCTGGGCTAAGTGCTCGTGCTGAGGGCATGAAGAACGCAGCTTTCGTGTTGTGACAGGTGGGGTCATCACCGAATCTGTCCAGAACGTCTCCGTCTCCGTCTCCGTCTCCGTCTCCGTCTCCGTCTCCGTCTCCGTCTCCGTCTCCGTCTCCGTCTCCGTCTCCGTCTCCGTCTCCGTCTCCGTCTCCGTCTCCGTCTCCGTCTCCGTCTCCGTCTCCGTCTCCGTCTCCGTCTCCGTCTCCGTCTCCGTCTCCGTCTCCGTCTCCGTCTCCGTCTCCGTCTCCGTCTCGTCTCTCCGTCTCCGTCTCCGTCTCCGTCTCCGTCTCCGTCTCCGTCTCCGTCTCCGTCTCCGTCTCCTCCGTCTCCGTCTCCGTCTCCGTCTCCGTCTCCGTCTCCGTCTCCGTCTCCGTCTCCGTCTCCGTCTCCGTCTCCGTCTCCGTCTCCGTCTCCGTCTCCGTCTCCGTCTCCGTCTCTCTCTCTCTCTCTCTCTCTCTCTCTCTCTCTCTCTCTCTCTCTCTCTCTCTCTCTCTCTCTCTCTCTCTCTCTCTCTCTCTCTCTCTCTCTCTCTCTCTCTCTCTCTCTCTCTCTCTCTCTCTCTCTCTCTCTCTCTCTCTCTCTTGGGAAGTGAGGACGGCCATCCTTATCTCTGGGACACATCGCCTGCGTGTGTTTGTTCGGGGTGAACTGCATCCACGTGTGCGTCCAACCCCTTGAGTGTAGTGTTCCCACGATGATTGATTGATTATTTGGGCTTAAGGGCGCGCCGACTACGAGGTCATTTAGCACCCTAAACCAAGAGACAGAGCATGCAGTGGAAGATCCCAGGTTCACCCAGACCTAAGGTGCACACTTCCAAATCAAGCATCAAGGTCATGCTAATTGCATTCTTCGACCAGAAGGGAGAGTCAGACAGTCAAACAGCAAATCCTCAATCGCCTCCATGAGCGGGTTTTGCGCATCAGGCGGGCTCTGTGGCGGGTTCTGGGTTTCATCACTCACATTCATACTTGGAGTGGACCGGAGTTTAGGGGCGCGTCGACATCTAGGGTCATTTTGCACACTTACGCATGATTTGCACTCCAAAGTTATCCAGGCAGTTTGTGGAATGGCAAACATCTGACATATTGATAGGCAAGGATAGCCTAGTATGCACCAGGGAACCATGGAGATCAGAGGAAATAAAACTTTTGCTGGAATACATACTTTCTTCCACAGGATGCTTTGGAGATTGATGTGCTCCAGAAGGTTGGTCAGGGTTGGAGTAGGAGGTGGATGGATCAGCACTGTGAAGGACAACATATGGTTCAAAGGATGCTTCTTTCTGTTCATATTAACAATACAGGTAATGAAGCAATGCTCTCACTACTGGACATTTATTGTGTCCTGAGTGAGCAGTAGGATCATTATGGGTTCTCGTGATATAGACAACAGAAATAATGGCATGATGTACCTTTTAGATTCCGGTGGGAATGGCGGAATCGCCCATAAGTGAATTTTTAAGCTGACTGATATATGAATTAGCAGGAAATCGGCAGGTGTAAATCAACGCAATAAATCAAGGCAAGAAATGTGTTGCATATTACTACTGTGCAGGTTTACCTAGTGCTGTGACATTGCTCCTGGTTTTGGGGAGAAAGTATTGTTTGAAAGTTATGGGCAAATGTATTGTTTGTCCATAACTTTGTGGGCTCATTGATGGGGAAACAAAACATTTGCCCATAAATGAGCCATTATGTCTGACATCCCACTTCACATGCAATTAAGAATAATGAGTCAAGCACTTTACGAGTGTTGATAATGCATTTCTTTGTCATCAGCTTCAAACATGACTCAAGAAGATATTTTGAAATTTAAAAAGAATGGGCTGCAGCTAACCCAAATTGTGAGCTGCGGCCTGGCAGTCCAGTCTGAAAAAAAAAACTTAAACGTCCAGTCTGAGCTATGCCATCCCTACAACATCCTCACTCACTGAGATATTTGGCCAAGCACCCAGGACACCTACCAGTAATCTGAGTCTCACTTTTTTTTAAAGTGAAATTTCAGCATCCATTTACAAAGTCAGTGCCTTTGTATATTGTTTGTCATTGTCTTAACTGGATTTATGTTAAATCATAGCAAACATACAATCTCATTTGGCCCTGTACATTAAATCTGGAAGAAAGCTGGCTATTGAGATGTTGAGATGAGAAGATAAACGCACTGTAAAAGTCTGCACATGCATCAAATAGAAGTGTACATGCATGAGTGGCATAACAAGCACAATGTTAGAAATCAGGTGGGAATCACACTTCCTGAGGCCATAGGCCACCAAAGGCCATAGGCCTGAGGCTACCAAATGTTGCTGATGGCACAGATCTCCCAAACGTGTACCACTGGTTGCTAAATGGTTAAGCCCCCAGGGTTAAGATAAGTTAGTTAAAGTTATTATATCTTGTAATTATCATTCAGTACTAGCTGGGCATTGGGGTCTATAATGTGTGATACCTCCTGTACAATTACCAGTTAGCTTATATAGTCAGGTATGTAGAGCTAGGCTGGCAAAATTGATGGTGGTGGTACCACTAACATACTTACCGCTTGCTCTGGAAAAACATGTTAATTGTTGGCTGCCCTGCACGCTTCATCTTTCTGAGTCAACAAACTGGGATGACACAAAGCTCTGACACAAAATGACTCGAAGCTCTGAAATAATCACCAACTTAATCAAATCAACTGAGTAAAACATGCACATCAACAATTTATGTCAGCAAGCCCCTTGAATAGGTAGAAGTACATGAACAACAGAACAGTTCATAATTGGCACATCAGGTATATCCTACTGTTTGGTCACAATATCAAACAAAATATAGTCATAGAATACAACTTTGATTTTAAAGTCGTGGAATGTTTCAAATGACTGGTCACTGCAGCATTCATAAGAAGACTTTCTTAATATAATCTGCATTACTGGGCTGAGGTCATTCATGAGATGAGCAAATCATGTGTTGTAAATACAAAAGAGTTCATGATACATCAAGATATCTTTTTGTAAAAAATAAAATTTAATATTTTTTCTTTCACAAATTTCTCTAAACAGCAGGTCATTATTGCATTTGACATCATGTACAAGATGAAGTTAATCATGTGATTTGCCTCCATAAAGCAAAAAAATGAGGTTATGCCGAAACCACAAAGTATGGAATGGCTTCACAAGGAGAACCAGCAGCTGGAAAATACACAATGAAACTCATTGGGAGGACAAACATCCACACCAGGGAGATTGAATGCATACCCAAAATGGAAAAAATTGAGGTAAAAATCTAGAGGCTTAATGTAAGTTCTTTTTGTACATAAACACATTCACACCAGGCACCCAAATTGGCATTATTGTGCTTTAGGGTGGTAACAAGACAAGTTTTTCCTCCATAATGAAAACAAATGGGTTAAGTATGGTTAGGTCAATTTAGGTTTTAAAGAAGAAGAAAAATCCTTTAAAAACTGATGAGAAAAAAGTTTGGAAATTGCCTTTTCTTGAAAAGCACCTTGTGTTAGGTTAGGTTAGGTTCAGTTGTTTTTAAAGTTGAAAAAATAAGGAAAATAACCTGTTTCAAATTATTTTACTCACATTCATTTTATGCTGCTACCCAATGCAAAGCCCATTCTTGGTATTAGTTTGCTTGCACCTTAGAAAGTAAGCATTTGCAAAGAAAATGAGTGGTCTCATCATCTTAGTCATTGCACTTGAATGATAAATAATAAGTTTTAAAAATGACATCATAAAAACAAGCTAATCAAACCTAGTAAATTTGTGTGCTTTATGGAGGCAATGTGTGTAAAAATGCATTATGTTGCCACCTAAAAACACCATTATCTCAACAACAACAAAAATTCAATAGGCAGGCTCGCTTTCCTGAAGTTGCATTTTTATCCATGATAGGTATTTATAACCAAGCATAGCTACTACCTAACTAGGTAAGCAACTCCATGGGTGTCAATTTGTATCCTGTTACGACTGCCATAGCCCCACCAATGCTGATCCTGGCTCACCCAGTGTTGATTTGGGCCCCCCATAACCTATACTGTTTTATGCTGATAAGAAAGCTAAAGGAAGAAAAAACACCATGCGACATGGAAAACTTAGTCGATGTTCAACAGCATATGTTGTACTGTAAATAAACAGATTACATTTAGATAATGGACTTCCAGACCATGAACTCACCCCACCAAAATGTTGGCTTCGTCCCTCCCTAATGTTAGGCACCAAGGAAATACCTTAACCCATCGTCACCACAGTTCAGGTTGGCTGTGCTCAGTGTGCTTTAGCCTGTATATGGACGCAAAACTATTTGATTTCAGCTATTGTGCGCTTGTTGGTGTTTGGAGTGATGGGAGGGCGAGTGGCATTGACTATGAAGATGACGGTGACAATGGCATTGACGATGACGATAGACCCAAGTACACTGTATGATACTGTAGTTGGATGCTACAATTAACAGTTTTATGTTGACATGCACAGTACACTGCTCTTTTGCTTATGTGACTGCCTGTTACTGGACGATTTTTCATGTTGGCAAGGATGTTGATTATTCATAAAAATGCACATTATCAAAAAAATCAGAATTATTGAGGTCTGAAAATATAGTGGGCGAAATCCCATACGTTTTTGGTTGGGGGGGGGGGGGCAGTACACTTCGGCCTACAAATATTTTTTTTTAAATTTAAATCGACATCCCTGGGCAACTCAGTATTGTTTTACAAACATTTTGATCCCTACCCAAAGTGAGTATTTTTCATGGAAATTAGTGGTCATAACATCTTAATCCTATGAATAAATGTAGCATTGCAACATTTATAATTCCCACCATATCAATACTCGCTAGATCAAATGTAAAATATGTTACAACAACAAAAGGTCACAGGCAATGCACACGCACATTTAGACAGTAGCCACAGTACGTCAGATTCGTCGCAGACGCCGCCACGCGATGCTCTTGATATATGGCGAAGTATTTTTGCTCCCGATACACTTTCAATTCGAAATGAAAAAGGAGGCACACCAGGACATATTTCATGTGTTTTCATACAACATTTTTTGTATAAAAAACTACGTTTCATAATGACAGCTACAGAACATCGTTTGTATTTCTAGTACTTCTGGGCATCCTAGTGATGTGTATGCTTCTAAATTCAACTTTGATAGTTATCAAGGTATGCTTTATGAAGTTATGCAACTGAACACAATTTTCAGTCATCACGCTTTTTACTGTGATTAGAATTGATAGTTGCATGCATCAATTCTTTTCATCAACATATTCAATTCAGGTAGTACATAATGTAGTATTAATTTGCAGCATGACTATCTCTCCCCAGTGACATTACATGCGCACTCAAGGCCCTTCATGCGCACTGATGTCCATTGCGTGACCACTATCCAGAAATTCTTCGTGAGTTGTTTTTTCTCATAAGGTTGGTTTTGAAAGTTGTAAGCTGTCTCCTAGTGTTTGTTGTCTTCAAAAATAACAATTATAAAGCAGTGTGCATCCAGCTTATTGCTAACTTTTTCATATCACATGAGCTGGCAGATATATTTCGGTGACATGTGACTCATTATTCAGGATGGGACAGGGTGCACCACTTGAATATTGAATGTATGCACATTGGGCATGTAACTAGGAGAGCATGTACCTACCTAGGTAAACATAAAACTGCTGATGAGATGAGTGCGAAGCTGAAGGCAATTATAGTTTGTATCTCCACAGTTCTAGTGGGAATAAAGTGATTGTTGTCTTAACTGGATTGTATGCAGGTTTGGTTATGACTAGAAATTAGTAGAATGGAATGAACCCGGTTGAAGCTGGAAATAATTATGCTTGACATTGATGGTGTGTGCAAGAATCTGTATGACATGGCTATTGTTGATTGGTGGCTTTGCTTGTTTTTGGCTTTGCTTTGTTGTTGACGATCTGGCTTGCTTCGTTTACCAGCATCAATCAAACTCAACATTTTTAATGCAATGTTATGGCTTCAAAGTTAAAGGAAATCTCACTATATTCTTTTCTCACCAATTTCCATTTTACAATAATATGTGGAGAGTCAGTTCACTGTCCAATCTAAGTCTGTTTCTGTTCAGTACAAAAATGTCCTTCTTAGCATCACTTGTTTCCTAAGTAGCATAGTGTGTTTCTTTTGTTTTTGTATGTAGCTTACTTCCTATAAGCATAAAATGAGCCAAGTTATTGGGGGGGGCCCAAATCAACATGGGGGGGGGGCCATAGCCCCCACAAAAGGATACAAATCGACGCCCCTGAGTGTGGGGTGGTGCTATGTCAATGTGTCGAATTGCTCGTGACTCAGCAGATGTTAGTTGTTTTGGCTTCCCTTGACGAAGTCCCGTTGTGTTTTACGCGAACGCAGTCTTGCAAGCGCTTGTGTCCTAGTGCTCGCTGGCAAAAGAGACCTACCCCTGGTGACAACGGTAACGTTTCCATCAACGCATTAATGCTAGGCATGACGGAAAATCTTGTCAACACCTGACTGGCGGGGGATCTCGTGCCATGGACAAACCTCAAAAGGCGACCATTCCAATCCTCTATTGGAAATACCGAATGTGCCCGCAAAGGACCCCAGCGGCATACGATATCTGACAAATGGAGTAGTTGATGGACGTTAGAAGTCATCCATGAAGCACCATACACCAACTCAACTTTGACCACAAACTCAAACAGCAAGCAGTCTGCTTTGCTGACATCATCTAGCGATACCACATCTTGGAGAAGGATGGATATCGCAGAGGACAGAAGCGCAAAGTGGTTAAGCAAACTATCTTCCAAAATGCCATTTAAACATGGGATGCAGTAATAAAAGTAGCCATGACCTCCACTCAGACGCTTTCCAGTCTTTTCGAGTAAACAGCGTTCTCGGAAGACGCGTGATCGATTTTGGTGGCTTGATGGCCAACAGTCTCGATTGGTTGTTGCAATCGTCCGTTATTGGCCGATATAAAATGAACGAGTATGGTTTTTTTAAAGCAAGCCATCCTTCAGTCAACATCTTCGTTACTCTCAGCCATGTACAATGCATGTAATGAACGATAAACCCATTCACTAGGTCGAACTGAGGGACGTTGAAAAGACAGGAGGGTCCTTTTACGCCATTAACCATGTTGCCGGACCGTGTTGCCTCCATCGCATTGTCCCTCATCATGCCATCTGTCTTTTTTCATAATGACTGGGGCCAGTGGGGTACCGAACTTGATTTTTAATGTATCTTCCGGGATGAATACACTACTAACAACCAAAAACCCGTTAAATTGTATGATATTTTGAAGAGCCGATCTACGCAGTGTATCAGGGCTAGAGCACACTGCAAATACTTTGGACAGGACCTCCTTCCCCTGGCATATCCAGGCAATACCTGAATTTTGTAGCTCCCTCACCTCATTCGTGAAAGCATCAAAGAACAATGACATTTGCACCCGTCCTGAACCACACCACATTCCACCTAGTATGGGAACCTGAAACCTTATCTTTGCTGGCAATTCATTTAGAAAAGCAGTCAGAGGCCACAATGACAATCCTGAAGATTTTAAAACAGGACTGCCATCAGTACTGAAAAATAAGGTCAATGCATGGTGAAAATTTCCATCCTGAAACTTTTTTTCATCAGCTTTCCATCACGTATATCTGTCAGGAACTGTGAGGGACCGTTTTTGAACTCAATTTGTGGACCATAGTTCTTTAAGATCCTTAGAAGCTGCTCTGCAATAGACATTTTAATAAAATGATTGTTTCCATAGCCTAGCGTGCCAGCACACCATATATCACATTGTACGCACCGGAGCCGTCTTCCGCTAACAGAACCGTCTGCTGTAGAGCCGAACACCCGGTACAGAATAAATGGAAGCGTGAAGATGTTGAAAACAGCGAGAACAGCTTTTGCAACTTGTGGACTGAATTTTGGAGAGCATCCAAACAGTGTGTGGATAGACACTACAAGATCCCCAAGGGTAGACATCGTCAATCCATGTAAAACAAACAATACCAAAAGCAGGAGTAGTGCTTGACTTCTGGTCACAATGCCACTTCCAGCTAGTTTCTCATCAGGATCTTCACCAAAGAGCTTTTGCCAATCCTGAAAGAAGGAAAGTATTACCAAATGTATGCACCAGTGGCATTCACCCGCTATGAGTTGTCTTCAGGGGAATAACATTTTTGGTATTAATAACCTTACTAAGTCATTTCAACTTTATTATATTAAAATTTAAACATACGCGCATTAGAAAGTGAGCAGTGGCTTTTATCGCAGCATAACACCAGTCAGAAAAAAAAACTGCTAACCAGAGTACCAGAGTGCAAAGTGTACAACTGAATTAGAGTAATCAGTTAGATATTTGGGCTTCATGGTGCACAAATTTCATTGGTCATGTAGCTAGAGTAATGAGTGAAGCTACTTTTACACAGAGTAGTTGGTTATATTCCCACCCTGAAAATGTGGTTGTGCAGGATTACTTCACTGCCAGTAAAAAGTGCTGGTGTAGTTGGAATATATATCGGCCATTCCCTTATGGTTTTCTCAAGCCCACTGCTCTCGGAGTTCTAACATGGTGCCTGTTGACTACTAGCTCCATACACAAAGAATTGATACAGCTGAGGCCAGACTTTCATATTTCAGGAGAGAAAAGGCCATTGTTCATGAATACTTCCATCTTATTTATTTGCTCTAAACATAATGCTGGAAACGTCAGAAGATTGGTGTTTATGAAACTGAACATTTTGTGGAACTGAAAATTGGATGCCCCCACTTCCACCTAGAGAAAATGGGTCCCAAGCAGTTCTGTTTCCTGAACATCTACCTTTGCCTGCCTCCTGCACCACGTTTGGTGCATGAATCACAATAAGATGGCAGTGTGAAATTTATCCCTGGTGCCCCCACCCTGTTTAAGTATTGTCTGTTTAACAGCCACATATTAAGCAATCATCCCGACAGATCCTGACCTGTCAGATCATGTGCACATTCTTCAACTAAAAACAAGAAAGTATGGACATGCCTTCCCCTGCCAAGCTCATGTAGAGCCATTCATTAATAAATGTGCTAAGGTGCGCAATCATAAAAGTTATCAAGATGCGAAGATGGGCTTTTTTCATTAAAACAATCGTATGTAGGATATATACTCAATGCATTCAAGTGTCCATGAAACAACACGCCTAGTGTTGATATCCCTAAGTAACAATTGTCTGAAGGACTTTGTGCATGTTAAGCAACATCATTTCCATGGAAAATACTGAAATCATGTATTCATTTTGACATTTTGTACCTAATGAAGAAACATTAATTAGCACTGGTATTATGCGAACGTCATTATTGCTTTTCCATGTGCAAAAGTGATGTGCATACATCACTGAGCAATGCAGAAATTTCACTTATAGCATTCATGGTATTCATGGTATAGCATTTCACTCATAGCAATGCACTCTGAAAGTGCAGTGCACCACAGCATGTGCCTGGATCAAATAGCTCCTAATAAGTTGAGTAAGCATGTCATTGCCAAACGATTTTTATTTTTAACTTTTCCATTCGGGATTTGGCTAGCTCAGCGTTTAAAAGAGTCTTCTGGGAAAGCAGTGGCATCATAGTAAAATACCCTGTGGTGCCTGACCTTGCTGTGATGAGTGACAATTCATGCCATGTGGTCTCAGTTGCTTAAGGTGTTGCAAAACCACAAGCACTGGTAATATTTTCATCTATGTATGTTCCAGATACCAAGAATGAACTGGAGAGGTTGATCCTTGAGAAAAGAATTGCCATCCTGAAGTTGCTGGATTGGTCCGACGCAACATCTGCAGATGAAGCTACACAATTTGATGCAGAGGTAAGCTAAACAGAAAATCAGAACAGATCTACATCAAGCAGCAGGTGCATAGGATCCTAGGGCAGCATTCCATATGTTGACCTTAGGAAGTTACCATAAATATATATATATATATATATATATATATATATATATATATATATATATATATATATATATATATATATATATCTATCTATATATATATATATATATATATATATATATATATATATATATATATATATATATATATATATATATACATATATTTATATATATATATTCCTAATTTTTGGCAGGTGGACCAAGAAAAATTTCGAGTGCCACAGCAGGGTCAGACTGAAAGAACCCGATTAAAGGCCATAATTGGTAAATATAATAAAGCCCATGAAACCTCTCGGGTGCATTCAAAAGCTCGGGTGAGACATTTTCCACCTTACAATAACATCAAGATTTTTGTGACAATTTAAATATCCACCATGAAGAAAGGCATATGTGATATATGATTAGATTTTGTTTGATTCTCTTCCCAGTGCATGCCATGACTGCTAACTTCTTTGAGTGGACATATCTTAACACGCGCCCTGGAGGGCCTCTGGAAATAACGCACACTGGAGGGGGCGGACTC
This sequence comes from Imbricaverruca yamaguchii, assembly GCA_034440575.1. Taxonomy (NCBI): domain Eukaryota; kingdom Metazoa; phylum Arthropoda; class Thecostraca; family Neoverrucidae; genus Imbricaverruca; species Imbricaverruca yamaguchii. Next base: position 714,041 of record JAOTOL010001483.1, on the reverse strand, counting down.
CGCCCCCCCCCATACGATCTCAGCTCCTATGAAGGCTAGAGCAACGAAATTCGCAGAGTGGATGGGCACGATAGTGAACTAGAGTTCACTTATTGTGTGCAACGTTTATGACCTTAGGTCAATATCTTCAAGGTCAAATGAGGTCAAAATAGCAATATTTTCCGGTTTTGCGTAGCTTGGCTTGTCATTGTTATGGGTCGCTGTGATTATGTTTAAATGCTCAAAAATTGGCAGTAATGATGTTTTGGACATTACTAATGATGCAATACAGATGTCAGATCTGTCATTTGACCTCAGGTTACCTATATAGGAGCACTTTATTAGGTCATTGCCTACTCAAGTTACCGGAACCCGGCTCCCAACCCGACTGCTCCGTTGGGCGGCTCGGCACAATTGACTTCGCAAAGAAAGGAGTGAAGTACCTGAATAAAGTACGGAAACGCTTAGGCACACAATGACAAACAGTAGATTTCGGGATGTGTAGGGAGCAACATGTAAAGTGACATCAATCGCATGACAGTCATTTGCATTTATAACACATTCCAGTTTACCAAGTTTGATTCCATTAGCCTGTCATGAACTTGACCCGACTTGGCCTCGGCGACCTAACATGACCTTTAAATTATATAGCATAACAATATGCATCAAACAAGTCGCTAGTTTTGCCAAGAACACCTCCTTTTTGCTAATATACGGGAAGCGCATCAGCGCCGATATTTGTGGTCTGACTCTGATATTTTTTGTTGATTTTGCGATCCCTAACTCGAAAAATTTTCGATCGATTTTAATTTGTCTTATTTTAAACAACGCACCGGTCATTTATTAGTAGGTGCACAAAATATGGCGTATATCGGCCGGTGAAATCTGGAGTTATCTACGAAAAAAAAACGGAGGGGTGGGCGGATTTCACCCCCCCCTCCAGGGCGCGTGTTGAGCAAGGATGCTGTGACTGTGTTTTGTGTTTTGCTAAAGTTTAGTTTTTGGGTGCCCCTTTTCTACACATCAGCATGGAAGTTCCTCTTTGTGTGTTGGGTATTTTTCCAGAATCCGGCTGCATAATTTAAATATTTATAAGTTATATTTGAGGTATATTATTATACTATAAGTATTTAAATTTGCATATTGCTCATGATTATTATGTACCAGTAGTGGAATGCATAATAATCATGAGCACTGTGTATATAGCCAGTGCAGTCGATGGACCAAGAGCCTTAAGGACTAACTAGTCTTTATGATTGTAATTATTTTCGTATATTCTACAGCAACAGCTCCAGCCTGACAAGACCAATCAATTGGCGAAAAGGTGCCATGTTACCTCTGATGAAGGTGGCAATTCTTAATTTCACACTAACCATGAATAATCACTGGAAAAGCGGGCCAAGTAAGAATGTTTAGTTAAGACCAGAACATGAAAGGTGTTTGACCAGAAGAGGTTTCAAAGGATCGGCAGGTACTAGGAGATGGGTGAATACAGTTCACCATGTTAAGTTGTCGTGCTTTTTATATATGTTTGCAATGAAGAAGTTGAGATATGCTCTAAATATACAACTGCATGGAAAATGACCACTGCATTTCACCCTGATGCCATTTTCTCCTTAAAATGTGATCAGAGTACGACAATAATTTCATTTACACACCAAGTATTTGAACCTTCATCTGGCAATGAAGGCTTTGACACCAATTTATATAATTCGTGTAAAGTATTTCTTGGAGGTAAGTACACAGAGTTTAACTATAATTCGCTGGTCGCTAACAGATGTAGCCAGCTGATTGCGCTTGTCGCAGCCGTGTGCACCAGGGTAAAGTGTGAATGTTGTGTGGATGCGGATTAATAGCCGTCCACATAACTGAGGGGAGAAGTGCTGATTCATGGGGTGATCAAATTTTTTAGATGGATAGAACTTGTTAATTTGGGGACATCACCAAATGGTATTGAAATTATGTGTGTGTGTGTGTAATATTGCAGTAAGGAGCACAGGATCAAAGGAAATTATCAAAGACCCATAGCAATCTATAGCATTTGTGTGGCTGTGAGGAAGGATGTTTGATTACTTTCGCATTTAATAGTAATTTCTCCTGGAAGTTTCCATTCTCACTATCCCATTTCATCAAATGATACTAGATCCTGTCGCAACACTGCATAATGCGTTTCTAATAGGTACTGTGTGCCAAATGACCCTGCAGTCGGCGCGTCTTTAAACCCAAATAATCAATACATTTCTGATAGGTAAAAGGAAAAGTCTCGACTCCTGCAGAAAGAGATGGAAAAGAAGAATGAGGAGGTTGTTCAGCTGAAGCAACAGGTCGCCTTTCTCGAGAGCACCAAAGAAGCTCTGCAGGATGATGTCAAGCAGCTGCAGGAGCTGAACATGCATTACAGCACGAAGTGCTCGATGCTGTTCGAGGATAAGGTGAGAATGAATCATGATCCAACAAACCCAGAGTATTGTTTGAATGCAAGATCAGTCCATAAACAGCTCATAAGCTCATATCTCTCCGAATATCTGCCGGCTGTTCCATTGGCTTCCTATTCGAGTCTCCCCGAACCTCTCCGATCTTGTTCTCCACTGTTGATCGATGGATCAGTCCTATGGTCCTATTCGCAGATTGTGCACCGACACAGTTGTCAAATTACACTTGTTATATATGGCTATAGATATGCGTATATATATATATATATGTGTATTTATACATATATGTGTGTATTTGTATGTGTATGTGTGTGTTTGTGCGTCTGTGCGTGTGTGTGTGCGCGTGCGCATACCTATGTGATGAGCACTAAAAGATAAATTCAGTTGATTTGCCCCTCAGTCCAAATATTGAAGTAAGGGAGACAAATTTGAAAATGGTATAGCATAATTGTGTCATGAATTCGATTCCCTTTGTTCACTCGGGAAAATATGACAGTGAAGTGAGCAGTTGACATCGACTCACGGGCATTGCATTACTCTTACATATGTACAACTATATTACAGTAGCATCAGTTTAATATGATCTGCTTGTAGATAACGTTAGCCAAATAGTGGATTAATTTTTTGTTTGTATTTGTGGTTCAATGCATCAGAAACTTGTTGTGTACATGTTTGCATGCCATAATTCATGCATATCAATTACACGAATTGTTCGTTGCAGCTGGGACGCGTTCGACCACAGACAAGGCTGACACCAGACGAGAGGTATGCCATGTATGGTGCATTTGAGGTATATAATATATTAAAATGCTTCTTGACACCATATTGCAAAGACATGTATTTGTAATGTGCACTATCAAATCACCCTGTCCGATAGCACACCCAAGAATGGAGTCTCATTGCATGGTTATCGGTAACCGTATAAATTCCTCAATTGGACAATTGTTCACATGGTCAATATATATCCACTAGCAGCCCCTGCGTCATTAAGTCAAAATAATCGGTCACAATTGGTAAGAACATTTTAAGCATTTCATTTCAGCATTGCGGGTACCATCGAAAGTCTTTCATGTGTCAACCGTTCTTGTTTTCCAGCTGTTCCACACTGAATAGTATCGTTGGCGATCGACGAGGACGTGCCAGTCTCCTGGCTGCAGTGGGGTATGTGAGCGCGACCAGTGGTCACTGATATTGTGGTCAGTTTTTGCAAATGTTGCGTCTGGTACCCGATTTACTACAGACACTGACACCCATTCATAAGACATGGCCAACATTGACAGTGATGCCAGTGGAGATATGAAGAAAAGCATGTGCATACCAGGGTATCCAGTCTAAGGCTGGAAGCACTACATTGTCCCGGATGTTTTGCATCCAGATATAATCGGAGTAAAATGTTTCGACTCCTTTTTCCATCCCGAAACATTCAGTGGAGCTGTATTAAAATTCCACCAACTAATTGTTGCTTAATATTTATTTCCAAAGGTGACTGCTACGCATAAATTTGTTTTTGTCCTATCAGAACAAAATCACGGTCTCCGGATTTGCATATCTCGACATTTTCCTATACACATCTAAGTTTAGAAACAAATGCCATCGTTCTCTGCCCATGTTTAGACCACACCGACATGGAATGTGTATGTGGAATTCATAGCAATGCACTAGCTTTACCGCCACTTATAGCGCATTTATATGTATGTTTCGCAAGTATTGCGTTTTTATGCACTACAAGCGTTCCGATTTGAGTGCTTGTCCCGTTGCAAGCAATTATTGGAACGGTATCAACGATGGACTTCGCCAATCGTGACAGTGCCTTCTTATCACTCGCGATGGCAGGAACTTCCCATGAAAGCAGGTATATCATGTATGCCGTAATTGTGATGAGTACAACTTTCTCCGCATTCCGTAGCTCATTGCTGGTATCCCCATCAGCAATGACATACATCAGGGCCCAAAGAAATGATTCTATGTTTGTAAAAAGCATGGCGTTGTCCATATGGGCTCGGCCGAGCTCGCGAACCGATCGGTGACGGGCATCAAGGGAAACCGCCACAGTGGCTCGGAGGAAAAGCGCAGCCTTACACCTGTCAAGGTGCAAGGTACCAAAGGTAAAGCCACTATTGCTAAACCTGGCCATGCATTGGACGCATGTACCTTCAATGCATGGCCGCATGCATTGGACGCATGTAAACTGCTGTCGAGTTTGAAGAAGCATCTTGTATTCCAATTTGTTTCTTGGTACAACGTGATTCAAAATAAAGGACACAAAAATGTGTTTGCTGGTGAAACAACTACTAAAGATGCGTGGCAATTGGGCATGTTTGAACTGAAAAGTTACCATAAAAATATTGTTTTTGAGCACATGCATGCGTGATGCTACTTGTTTGTTTTTGTTTAGTTTCAACGTGGGTCCAGTTGTAGTTTTTTTTTTTCTCGCTAAAGTGATCGCCCTTGTAAACGTTGTGAAGCATAATCCCTGGAATAACAACGCAGTCGATGCGCCCTTAAGCCCAAATAACTAACAATCCCTGGAATGCCAATACTTAACTGCATATGCATCAATCGTTGTACAGCTTATATATCATATTTCAAAAGTTCTACTTTCCACAGATGAGCAAAAAATGCACCTGGAAGCGAATGGGATGCCGGTCGACTATATAGCGCTTGTGCAGGGAAAGGTGCCAAAGTTTTTGGATGAAAAATTCACGACCTGCTCAGAAAGCAGAAGTCTCCTGCTGTACCAGAAATACAGAATGAACCTGAGGAAGCTGAGCCACGGTCGGGCCACCCCGCTTCGCGCGCCACCCCGCTTCGCGCACCGATGTGTCGCACCACACGCCGTAATCTAGGCGTGGCTGTGACATGAGAACCGGAATGTATGCCATACAAATAAATCGTTATGTGAACTCGTAGACCTTTACCGTGCTGTGTGCAGAATTGTGGTGCTGCTGTTCGATTTCGAAGCTGACTCCCTTACCGATGGTTCCAGAAGTATTGTTACTGCGTAAACTCCTGTCAATAATCAATAAAGCAAAACCAAACACGACCAGTAGATGGCATTGGTGCATGGACCTGATTTTAACGTGGTTCATTGTATCAGGGGATACAGTGTCCGTAAATGTTCGCAGATATGTATGTTCACCAACTACGGCAGAGCGCTGCAAAAGTCATAGCGGTGATTATTGTGTCTAGGCATGAAACATAATTGCAGGATTCGTATCATGCTTGATACATTACGGATAAACATCCGGAAACTGTTCTCAATACCAATAATTATTTCTGCTAGGAAGCCCACCATTGAGACCACTAGGAACTACCAGAAGATATCTGGACTATGGGGTCCATTAGAATCGCAGGAACCATTAGAAAACCACTAGGTACCATTAGAACCACTGGGTACCATCAGGACCATTAGGTACCATCAGGACCATTAGGTACCATCGAGACCATTAGGTACCATCAGGACCATTAGGTACCATCAGGATCATTAGGTATCGTCAGGACCTTTAGACCATTAGGAATGTTCCAATTTCCAAGGGGCAAGACCATTAGGAAATTCTTAATGGAATTTTTTTCTAGGGAATCCATACCTGATGCTTCCGACATGCTCATACTGCACAACGAGTAAATATTCACAACACACCCCATGAGTAGGACGCACGCGCGCCAACTGGGATACAGGTTTCGGAATATAAAATGGTTTAATCGAACATATACTAAAGCGTCCCGTCTAAAACCGTTTTATTCTCACCATCAAGAACAATTTTTTTCTATAAAAATGCTGAGGAAATTGATTGAAACCAATTCTTATTAATATTAAAAGCTCTTCGATGTACCTTTTTAGTTCATGTCTGGAATATTCAGCTGAAGGGAGGAATAAATTGGAAGACCCAAAGGCCAGTAGACAGGAGAGAAAATTGCCGCTGTAAAACCGAATATTATTATGGATCGCTGTGATTGTGTTTAAATGCTCCAAAAATTGGCATTAATGATGTTTTGGACATTACCAATAATGCAATACAGATGCCAGATCCGCCATTTGACCTCAGATCACCTATATAGGAGCACTATCAGGTCATTGCCTGTTCCAGTTACCGGAACCGGGCTGCCCACCTGATTGCTCCGTAGGGCGGCTCAGCACAATCGGCTTCGGAAAGAAAGGAATGAAATACATGAATATAGTATGGAATCGCTTAGGCACACAATGACAAACAGTAGATTTTGGGATGTGTAGGGAGTAACATGCAAAGTGACATCAATCGCATGACAGTCGCTTGCATTTATGATAACATTCTAGTTGACCAAGTTTGGTTCCACTAGCCTGATGTTCCATTAGCATGATTCGATCTGATTCGACATGATTCGATCATCCGATTCTGCATGATCCATTCATGAACTTGACCTGACTTGATCTCGGCGACCTAACATGACTTGTAAATTATATAACATAACAATATGCATCAAACAAGTCGATAATTTTGTCAAGAACCACTTCCATTTTGTCAATATACGGGAAGCGCACCAGCGCCGATTTTTGTGGTCTGGCGCTGCAAATTATTTATTTTAACGGCCCCTAACTTGACAAACTTTCGGCCGATTTTCATTTTACTTCCTTTAAACAATGCGCTGATCATTTCTAAGCCGGTACAGAAAGAAAACCTTATATTGGCCGCTACAATATGGAGTTATGTACGAAAAATCGGAGTGGTGGGCGGATTTCGCCATCGCCCCTCCAGTGCGTGTGTTAACCTGTCATGAACTTGACCTGACTTGACTTCGGTGTTCTGACATGAGTTTGAATCAATGTAGCATAACAATATACATAAAACAAGTCGCTAGTTTTGTCAAGAACACTTCCTTTTTGCCAATATACGGTAAGCGCATCAGCGCCGATATTTGTGGTCTGGCGCCGAGGATTTTTTAAACTTTAACCACCCCTAACTCGAAACCTTTTCGGTCAATTTTCATTGTTCTTACTTTGAACAACGCGCCGGTCATTTCTAAACAGGTACATCGGAGTATATCGGCCGGCAAAATCTGGAGTTATCTACGAAAAAACAGACCGGTGGGCGGATTTCGCCCCCCCCCCCTCCAGGGCGCGTGTTGAGCATCATCTAAATGGGACAAATTAGGTTCATTTGAAAGTGTGATGTGCCTTGTCTACGAATATCAGCCATTTCCATCCATAAAACTAAACATTTTTGCCTGGGCCGACGCCGACGGCCTTCATGTCGAACGCCACAGAAGTCGCGCGGTGCTACGGGTAGGAGCAGCATGATGAGACAGGCCAAGTGAGAATCGTATCTGGGGAAGAGGGATAGGAACAAGTAAGAGATAACTGCACTACTCTGTTGTTAGTACAACTGTCCTTGCTATGTGTATGGACGGATACAAGGGTGAGGGCGCTGGCGGGTCATGTGCCCCATGGGAAGGTGGGATCCTCCGGTCAGGGAAAGGAGACAGAAATAGTATATTTAGATTACCAGCTGAGGTACCGGTGCTGGTTGCAATGTCAAGCCCGTATCATTGGGACCAAACATCGTTGGCGGGCTGACATGTGCAGATATAGAATCGGTATCAGGTTTTCAAAATTGTCTTCAACCTTTTGAATTCATGCATCTAGAGCAGGGGTATCATATATTTTTTTAGAGGAAAATGTTGCATCAGTGTCGGTGCTGCCCACCAACGATTTTCAGAAATTACCACCTGTGATCTAGATACATGAATTTTCGCATACATGAAGAAAACACACACACACACACACACACACACATATATATATATATATATATATATATATATATATATATCGGGAAGCTAGCGGCCAGCTGTTGGCTGAGGAGTGGATGTCCGCCCATGCCGACATACAACCGACGTTCCCCGCTATCCAGCCGACGTTTCCTCGCTATCCACTCGACGTTCGCCGGCGCATTGCGGAATACGCCTGAACTCAACAACCGACTCCCAGAACAACTGCATTTTATCACCATGTAGCAGAACGATTGCATTTTGTCATCAGTGAAATCAGATCTATCCTTCACATATACTGCACCACTAAGCAGCTCCTCAAGCTCCTCACTCGCGATATTTTTCAAGGTCAACACTCTCAGAGGCATTTTGGATCCATGTTGATATCAGCGTCTCCGTTCGGCCCCAAGCTTCACGGCTGACATCTATGAAGCAAATTTAAAGATGATTATCCAACAATAACAAAATGGAATTAATACATACCACTAACTTAATTTTACATGGGTGGGATTGACGGTTCCAAACAAATTGAGTATTAGATAGTCCATAAATTTAGAGAAAATATGTTGGCAAATTCTGCGGAAGGTTGGGATGATCGTCTATCTGCTCGCTCATTAACGACACATCAGAGCAGATATTAAAGCTGTAGCACCCTGTGCAAGGTACAATCGACCATACAATCATGACGCAAACATCATATATATTATTTATCAGTGTTACGAGACAATACTAGACAAATACAAATACTTGGTCATGGAGGGCCTATGCATGGAGGGCCTGCAGAAATTACGAGCACTGGAGGGGCCTGATTCCTCCCACTCTCTGAGATGTCGGCGCCTATTAAAGCTGGAGTAACGAAATTCGCAGGGTGGATGTGTACGGTAGTGATCTCTATTGTGTGCAAGCTTATCACCTTAGGTGAATGGATTCAAAGTCAAATGAGGTCACATATGTCAAAATTGTCTTGTTTTGCGTGGCTTGGTTTGTCTTGTGGATCGCTGTGATTGTGTTTAAATGCCACACAATGGGATTTAATTATGCGTTGGACGTTACTAATGATGCAATACAGATGTTAGAGGCGGAATTTGACATCGGGTCATCTATATAGCAGCACTTTATCACGTAAGTTGCCTGTTCCAGCTACCGTGTGTGGGCCGCCCGCCGGACTGCTCCGTTAGCACGGCGCAATCGGCTTCGCGAAGAAAGGTGTAAAATACATAAATAAAGTATGGAAACGCTTAGGTACACAATGGCATTCAGTAGTTTTCAGGATGTGTAGGGCGTAACATGCAAAGTCACGTCAATCGCATGACAGTCATTTGCATTTATGACAACACTCCAGTTGACCAAGTTTGGTTCAGTTAGCCTGTCATGAACTTGACCCGACTTGACTTCGGTGACCTAACATGACCTTGAAGCTATATAGCATAACAATACACATCTAACAATTCGCTAGTGTTCCCAAGAACACTTCCATTTTGACAATGTACGGGAAGCGCATCAGCACCGATTTCAGTCGTCTGGCGCTATGAAATGTATTAAATATAACTTCCCCTAACTCGAAAACAAAATTCGGTCGATTCCCGTTTTTATTCCTTTAAGGACATAAATGATTAGTGCAACTATGAGCCATAAGGGCCTTCTTGGTTCCACTCTGGACACTCAACCACTTGCCCACCAAATCCATCGATCAGCCCCCTCTGGAATACTGAAAAGCAAGCCCTCTATTCGTATAATGATTGTCTATGCTGTTTTTAAAGATATTCAATGTGCTGCTACTGACGATGGTTTCTGACAGCTGGTGCCAGTGTTCTACTACCCTGTTGGTGAAGAAAAACTGTCTGAGCCTTGTCCTGCTCTGGTGAACTTTAATTTTAAATTGATGACCTCTAATTGCATCATTTCTGTTAAATTAAAACGTTTCCCCAGGTCAAATATTAGGAATATAACCTGACATCGGGGGCACTAAGTGACCTAGGATCATTCGGCATCTATTTTTGGCGCATTGAGGACACAAACTGATCGGCGTTGGTTTGATCGCTCCATGTCCAATACTGTGATAAGTAATGTTCAGCTATGTGTGGTGACCTAAGATGACCTTGCAGGGGTCACGGAGTAAATGATTGCCTCGCATATGCATAAACGACCTCAAAGTACATGATATTTACAAAGGGCAATCGAGGCGCCAACTACGTACCCTGGGTACGTAGTAGACATGGGTACGGTACCCATGGCAAGGTCATGAAGTAGCTTAGGGAGGGCATGCAATATATCAGTCGACACATCTTGGCGATACAACCACAATGACGGTAATTCCAGCCTTCCAGCTCAATGCAGTGCGATATAGTGCGCAGAAATGTGCTAGTGATTTCAAATGACCTCAGATGACCTTGGTGAGGCCACTGAGAAAAATGCCAGCGGTAGCATTTAGCATAGCTTCCAACTACACGCCACAACCGTTGTGAGGTCATTCCGAGAGCAAATATACAACCAGGAAACATTTGCATATTTTATCATAGCCGTATAATGAGGGAATCCATGGCCGCGACCTGACCTCAGGTCAATGCTACGGAGAAACCTGAGATATATATTTTGGTCCGCGATGAGATCATGACGTATAATAAGTTTGAAATCAATCGCCAAATTATTGTAAAAGTTGTGCCACCACTCCGAGGGATGTTGGGTCACTTCGCCTGACTTGGTGACGTGATCAGAGATTACCCAGGGTTAAAATGTATGAGCATATGCGGAAAAGACTAATGAACAGCCATGCGAGGTTTGTCCTTTCTAACCAGATTAGTATGGCGGCAAATTAGGAAAAACCGGAGGGGGCAGATATCTGCCCCCGGACGTGCACGTGATATTCCAGCCATGTTTGCCGATGTCGGGCCGAGAGCGGCCCGATGACGATATGCCGCTTACGATATACCGAGCTCGCCCCGACACATGCCGACAGTGGGCTGATATCGGCATGTTTACTGGGAAATCATCCCATGTAAGATGATAACACATAAGGTAAGTATCAACGACAAAAATTTTCCGATGCAACATATTGTTAAACAAAATAATTAGTAAAATTCTACAAGCAGGCGTAGGGTCGATATTCGGGTGACACCGAACACCGAACTCCAAATTTACAGTTATGTGCCCGGTACCACCCGAGTATCCACCACACATGCTTGTACAATATTACTGAGAACTTGTTTTCTAACCATATGTTGCATCTGCATGTCTTTGTTGTCGATGCACAAATTATTTGTTGTCTTACATGGGATGATAAGCAAATGTTGGACAAACTGCTGTTGGATAATATGGTGCATGTACATTCTGTCACGGTCATGATGTCACAACGTCCAACAACCAAGAGCACTCGAGTGTGACCGAATGTTCAATCGTCAGAATGTCCTAGAGCAAAATGAGTCAAAAATTAACATGCAATCCTATGAAAGTTTTGGACATTTCTATCTTCTTCGACATTCTGGGCCTCGAACCATCAGTAGCACCCAAGTATTCAAACCTTTTGGTCGTCTTTAATTTTGGACATTATAATGTTTCGAAATTCTTGCTTTGTACCACCTAGAAGACGGCGAGTTCAAGACTAGTATCTGTTATTCTCACCAGATGGCACCCATGGTGTAGGCTGTTCTTTTAGCCGTGCGCCGCCCTCGATAGTGCTGATTAGAAGTCGTATTATTCGCTAACGTTAGCACTATGAATGGTATAAGTTATTAATGATGTTATGCAAACAATTTTCTTCGATGTATTGCAGCGGAATATTTCAGTATATCCAGATTATTTGAAACTTAATCTCCATCGGTACTTCTGTACGACACGCCCCAAACTGGCGGTATCCACCATTCGGCTGTCCACACCCAAGCGACTTTGCCTGGAGTGACGTGAGGAATGGGTCTTGAGGGTGCTGTAAAGCTATGTTTTTCATTCATGTGATCCCTCGAAGATAGGGTTTGGTGGGTCACCAACTCGTCGGCATGTCACGAATCTTTTTATTTTCGTTTCACCAAGTTATACAGTGTTGGTAGGACAAGAAGAACAAGAAGGCAAAATTGACGTCGGCTAGATCCTGATCGAGCCGCGCTCAGCGCTACCCACCTACGATGTTCACTTGCTGTTTGTCAGAAGAAGCTATACAGCAGATCAGGATTAATCAAGAAATTGAAAAACAATTAAAGAGAGATAAGAGAGATGCAAGAAGGGAACTCAAACTTCTTTTGTTGGGTGAGAACATGAATATTGCTTCTAAGCTGCATGCAGAACTTTTTGGTTTCCATCTACCACATTGGGCCCTGCTTCATTGAGTGCTTAGTGCAGTACTTATTATTTGTCACTGTCGTCTTGCAATCACGTTATATCTGTCCCAATCCTGAATTTATTGGTGCAGCTTGTTTTGTTTCTTTGCTTTTGTTTGCCTGCCGTGCCTGGATTGGGATAGCTAGGCAGGTATCTATCTAGATTAAGATAGTTACCTATTTATCTAGGTAAAGATTGGCCCCTATGCATATCATTCCACTATGCTTCTGATGCATGTTTGCAATTTGTAGCCTATCCTGCTCAGAATAACTAGCTTACCAACAGGCAGCTGAAATTATTTGCTCTTACTGGTTTAACTTCTTGATACAAAGACCATCACTTGTGGCCATCTGGTTATTTTTGTTTGGAATGGCATGGATTGCATTTGCTGTCATTTACAATCCTTATTGGGTGGGTGGTTAGACAGAGGCCTTGGAGAATATGAAAGTTTGTATGTTTTAGGAAGTTAAAGATCTTCCTCAAGGCTTAAATCTGTCCTGATCAGGGTTGGATTTGTGCTCTGTAATCAATGGCATGAAGGCCATGTTTTTTAACAACACAATATGGAGATTATATTTTCTCTAACAATGGCATGTAGAATCTCAGTTTTCATCTTCCAGTGAATTTTGAGCACTATCACAGGGCTCAACAGGTCCATTGAATGAACAAATGAGAAAAAATGAGAGGGTAATTTTGGAAGGGGCACTGCATGCTGGATGCTCAAAATTCATAAGGAATCTATTTAAAATGTTGGTTCTAGAATATTTTGTCTGCAATCAACATCATAAAGGATTAGACATTTGAATGAGCATGGGTGCTTGGCATCCTGGTGCCTAGGCACACATTCATATAGGAAAAATCCTAAGCACAAGAGCAAAAAAATCCTACATATTTTTGTTTTTGTGCTTTTAAAAAATCCCAAGTACAAAAACAAAAATATAGCAATTGTCCCCCATATTAAAAGGAAATATGGTTATCAGCTAGGCAAGTAACGAACTGGAATGTGTACCTTAAGCAGAATTTGTATGTTTAAGAGTAGCCACTACCTCTGCTAAAATGTTGAATATGTTGTAAGGCAAGATTTTGGATGTGAGTTAAGAAAAATTAAATGGAAAGAAGTAAAGCTACTCTTCAAGCTTGATTAGTGTATTTTTATGACTAATCTGTTCAGTTTATTCATGAAAAAATGTGCACATATTCCAGTGCAGTGCAGCTTTAAAAGCTGTCAGGTCTATTTATGTTACTACATCATCAGGCAAGGAGTTCCAGGAGGCACAGCAGACTAAAGGCTTTTCTGAGGATAAAAATATCCTCCTATAATCCACTGATGGATGTCTGTAAGCCAACTGCAGCAAGCATCCATGTGTGTTCGTCAATGGTGCCAGCACAAATGTGTTGGGGATCTACATGGCAGAATGACCATGAATAATTTTATTCCTTCCCATCCAGATATCCCATCTGGCTATCTGGCACCAGCAGATTTTAGATGCTCAAAAATATGTAGGTTTTAGATAAAACAACAATTGCAGACTTTAGGAGATCCAATATCATTAGGTTTTAGTCCATGAAACATGAGTAGGTCAGGTGATTTCTTTTTGTTGTTTTGATATATTTTTCATTATTCTCCATACTCTTCATTATTTATAATGCCACATGAACCCTCATTTTCCCCACACTTCCTATGTTTTGTTATGAATGGTGGAATGATATGTATATACATGTCAATAATGTTTTTCTAGCTGACTGTTATTTCAATGAATTTGGCCTTCTTTTTTTAGCAACTTGACTACCTAATTGAGATGTAAGTTCCTAGAATTGCTACATTTAAGTAGCTTGAATTGCTTATATCTTGAAAAGTTATCATTTTCTCCACATAAAGCAAGATTACCTTCATTCAAATCACACCAGAAAGCACCAGAAAAATAAATTTTGGAAAAATAGCCTTGGTGCTTATTTTATAAATTAGCTGGCATCCTCAGCTGGGTTTGGTTTGTACACTGTAATACTTGATGTGACAATAAAAATGCTGTAATTAATATTGATTGTATTTTTTAATGGAAACTTGTGACATCAGAGCAGTGTTGGAAAAACTGACATTTGTTGGTGTCATGCATACCAATACATTATGTACCCCAGGATTGTGACTAGACTAAATGAAATATTTTGTACTCCAGAAGGGAAAATGAAGAACAACATTATTTGCTGGAGTGCTACCACTCAAAGTCCATACCTGAAAACAACTAGCAGTTTCAGCGATCCCTGCCTCCCAACCAGTCAGCGTCACAATGCATTTTTGAAAGGCAGTACAAAGCGAACTCTGTACATGCTCATTGGTGTTGCTCTAAAACTGTCTACGCATAACTGGTGGTGCTTCACATGTGTGAAGACCCTATATTTGTGTCAATATAGTTGATAATTGGTTCAATATTTATTCAATATTTATTCAATATTTATGAATATTTATTCTCATGTGATATATTTAGATTAATTAATATCTAGTGAAATAAATATTTATTTTTAGATACTTGTGCTGAAGGGCTTGCCAGGAAGTACCAGAAATCCCTAGTTGGCAAATCTGGGGTTACTTTGTATCACCAGAGTAAATACTTGAAGCCTCGTTTGGGCATTAAGTGCTTTGAATGTGCAATCGAAGGTCATTTTGTTAAAGTGACAGCTTTTTTAGACACAATGAGCTCATTCAATGCAAGAAAATCACTTCAAACTTCCTAAAATCGGCCACGGAGCCAGCAAGTTCTCCGAGGCGATTACACCAAGAAACCAATGCCATTTGTGCACTTATGGATGACTGTCAATATTTTTTTTTAATGTGTGAAGATAAATCATGCACCTTGAAATATAACTGCATTTAGGGTTTGTCAGTGCCAGTGAGGGATCAGTAATACTTTATGATCAAATTTTACTCTGACCCATCCCATTCTTGCTGGCCCCAGTGATCAGCTGTACTTCTAGTGCTCAGGTAAGCGAATCCAACCAGCTCTATTTAAGTGTGCATTGTGAGCTGGTCTCAGGTGTCGAGTGTGCATTTATGAACTTCGTTGACAGCGATTAAGTATACTTTTGTGATCATTTTCTCTACCGTTGTTCATGAAGTTGGCTTATAACCTCATCCTTCACTAATAATTTAACCACAGCCAATTTTGGGTCTGAGGCAGAGCGGTGTATTATGCGTTGGTGGCAAATGGTGCACACAAACTCTGAATGGTGCAAAGGTTGACCAGGGCCATGAAATGCATTTTTGGAGAGCTTGAGATCTTGGACAACAACGGAAGTTAGCAATAATTCCGATGAAATGTGGGTGAACTAGGCTCATTAGTTGTCGTTCTAGTCCTTCACAGAAGTGTTTGTTGAAGGATGATCCTGGTTGTGTGGTCTGACCAAGATGAGTTTGAGTGTGATTCATTCTGAGCTCTGCCAGCACAAATGTTATTGGTGTATTCACATCTCATCTTGCCCATTCATCATAAATGTTTGTGAACTTTAGGAATACACCACCCACCTACACTCAGGCAATATCTATCCACTTCAGTACATGGTTCAGTCATAAAAGAGACACTCGACTTATGAAAAACACTAAATGACGCAAAACGTCAATGAGAAGAGATAAAATGATAAAGCACGCGATCAAGTTGACGTAGTGACGTTGACTGGACGGCGCGCTTGGATCGCGGAAACTGCTAGTTGTTGTCAGGTATGGACTTTGAGTGGTAGCACTCAACCAAACAATGTTCTTCGTTTTCCCTTCTGGAGTACAAAATATTTCATTTAGTCCAGTCACAAACCTGGAGTACATAATGTATTGGTATCCATGACACCAACAAACGTCAGTTTTTCCAACACTGCCAAGTAATTGAGTATATAGTTATAAGTAATGAAGTGTAGAATTTTGTAATGCAGTGATGTTTCCTGGAATGAAGAATAAAAACCTGGGGGCCTCGGTAGCTTAGTTGGTGGAGCGTCAGATTTGGATCGCAAGATTGTGGGTTCAAATCTCACGGCCGACAGGTGGATTCGAATCTTGTGTCAACCAAGTTTCTATATCCATACCTGTCACTCCTGACACACTCACATCGCACAACTAATACATATTCACAACACACCTCACAAGCAGGACGTACGTGCACCAACTGATATATGGGGGGGGGGGTCTGAAATGTTGCTTGCCAACTATTGGGATATGGGTTTTGGAATATAAAATGGTTTAAGGAAAATCATACTACAACAATGTCCAAAATATTTTATTCTCACCACCATGAAATGATCTTAAATGGAAAAGCTGAGAAAATGTATTAAAATCAATTCTTATTAATATTAAGTTTTTCATTGCAAGTTTTTCATAGCCAAACCTCATTCCTTTGTATGCTTCATGGAGGTAAAATGTGTGTAAAACTTGTCTGGTGCACAAGTAATAATGTCCATGAAAATTCCTATGCCATGGCAAAACATGGCTCATCCACCAGTATTTTCTGGATTTTGTGGTAATACTACCTTTTGTGGCTTACCAGTTGTGTGGATTGATACCAGACTCCCATTGTTCAGCCATACATTTTCTGTTCTGAGTTTTTTATTCTTCACAAATGAAGAACACACACATGAAGACATGGGTGGCTGTGCATTAATTGACCTGCCCTGCACCAGACAATTACACATCCTGCACAGATGGAATGCTTAAGGAATATGGAATGTTCAGTGGTCATATGTAGACTGCAGTGATCAATATTTTGATATTTGTTGACATCTGTTGTACTTGTGCATACCAGCAAGCTGGTATTCTTCCAATCTGGCTAGCATCTCATGTTCGGCTCCACTCTTGCCTCCTCTTATAATGCTCCTGTATATGACATTGTTTGTTATTTAAGCAGTCTATCCAGCAATGCAAGGTGTGTATTTTTTTAGGAGTATAATTCTTTGGATGGCAAAAGTTTGGAAAAAGGGCCACTTTTCCAATGCTGTACATGACCCAGTAAGTTTTATGACCGGTCCAGTCAGAAATATTTTATAATCCAGATATTTTATAAATGCTTCATGCATTACTCATAGTGCCACACACTCATGAGTGTGTGGCACTATATCAGTGTTGGATTTCATATATCAAAGGCTACAAAAAGGATGTTATGTGGTCTGCATCTGTTACTTCGATTATTGTGTATTGTTGTAATTTCATATTCCCTTTGCGAAGAATGATCCTGGTATTCAGTTGAAGCATGAAGATGAGATTCATATGGCAGAGGACGTTGTTTACATGCAAATATGTGAAATACTTGCGCCATGATTGAGCTCCACTGAAAAATCATAATTGGACCCTGCTCTTCAGTTGGTGGAGCTTTTGCTTCACTGGTGGAGGTTGGTGGAGGAAAAATCTCCACTGGGTTTGCGACGGGAACAATCAGTGGAGGTTTGTGGCCCTAGTCACTTCCTGCCTCCAGGTCCATTAAACCGCGGACGTCGGGGGGAGGGGGCAGATATCTGCCCCCTGCGGTTTTTCTAATTTGCCGCCATACTAATCGAGTTAGCAAGTCCAAACCTCGCATGGCTGCTCATTGGTTTTTCCGCATATCCCCATACATATTTAACCCTGGGTCATCTTAAGTCAGGTCACCAGGTCAGGCAAAGTGACCCAACTATACTCGGAGTTCTAGGTGGCATAATTTCCACAATAATTGGGCGATTGATTTCAAACTTATAACATGTCATGACCTCATCAGGGACCATAATATGTATGTAGTTTTTTTTTCGTAGCATTTACCTTAGGTCTGGTCACTGCCATTGCTTCCCCATTATAAGGCTATGGTAAAAAAATACAAATGTTTCCTGGTTACATATTTGCTCTCGGAATGATCTCACAACGGTTGTGGCATGTAATTGGAAGCTATGCTCAATGTTACCGCTGACATTTTTGCTCAGTGACCTCACCAAGGTCATCTGAGGTCACCTGAGATCACTAAGCATTTCTGTGCATTATATCGCACTGCATT
Source organism: Imbricaverruca yamaguchii (assembly GCA_034440575.1). Classification (NCBI taxonomy): domain Eukaryota; kingdom Metazoa; phylum Arthropoda; class Thecostraca; family Neoverrucidae; genus Imbricaverruca; species Imbricaverruca yamaguchii. The sequence continues at coordinate 695,584 of JAOTOL010001483.1, read as the reverse complement.
GAGCTAGAAGGCTGAAAGTACCGTCATTGTGCTTGAATCGCCAAGTGTGTCGATTTATACATTACATGCCCTCACTAGGCTACTTCATGACCTTGACCTGAGGTCGTAGTTTCGGTTGACCTGACCTTAAGTTACACTGCCTATTGTCGATAGCACATTTCAAGGACTGTCAAATAGCGTTCGCCGTTTGTTTCTACCTGTTACAGGTCCTGAGATATGTGTCAATATCTGAGAGTCCAACCCAATGTGGTCGAATCTGACCTATGATGGCCCAGTGACCTGAATATTGACCAGAGCGAAAAAATGACAAACACTTTCGATAGAGCCTGTCACCAGCTATTGAACGTCGTTTTCTGTTTGTCGCTAGCTAGCATAGCTCCAGAGATCTTATGGGGGCAGATATCTGCCCTCCGGACATGCGAAGTTGGCGCGGATCGCTGGACGTGCGAGTGTTAATTATCCAAATACATCCTAACACGAAAGTGCCGCACAAACTTACGCAAAACTTACATTTACCAAAAGACCATCTCTGGGCCTCCAAATTCAGAACACGAAGTAATTCCCTTCTCAAATGAAGGACGCCTCCATGCGTTTCCCGGCTAATAAAGAGAAACCACCACTCACGGAGACGGCTTAGAAATGTACCAGCTCTTGGCCGCAGCAGAATCGTGGCTGTACAGCTGCCACTCTTTCGGGAGCTTTTTAAACCCCTGCGGAAAAAGACTAAATATTTTAATCTTGGATGCTTCCTGAAAAATTGGGATGTGCTACATTGATTGATGTACAAGAAAAGGTTTGTTTATGAAGTTTGAAGCAATCCTGTACCATATACACAAAAATATCAACTGAAATTTGCGTATGAAAATTATCCACAACTGTCCAAAACGTTCTCCAAACCTCCTAAGACTTTGTGCCAAAATAGATAACCAGAATTTTCATTGTCCTGATTTCACCGTACACATTGGTTCAGAACGCCACATATTTGTGACAGAAATACTGTTTTTCCCACTCAGTCACGGAGGTCTTTCCTACATCGCAGAAAAACAAGTTGACTATGAATTGAATCCGAATGGCCTACATGTATTTTTCTCAATGATAATCGAGACAAACTATTATCAAATTAATTTTTTTTTCCGGGATTAGTTCTGCCATATTCCGATTCATGCATTTTTTAGGTCATAGTTGCCTACCGTGGTGTGCACATTTTTCCATAATTTCCGGCGCCATCTCTGCCGTTGACAGCAGTAGGTTTTGCTCTCCTGTCTAGTCGCTTTTGATCATTTCAAGTCCTTCTTTGCTTCAACTAAACATTCCAGACATGAACTAACGAAGAACATCGAAGAACATTTAGTGTTACTAGGAATTGGTTTCAATCGATTTTCCCAGCTTTTTCTTCCGCAAAAATTGCTTTCTGGTTGTTAGAGTAAACCGATTTTAGACGACTTGTTTCAGGGTAATTTTCTTTGAACCATTTTATATTTTGAAATCCATATCCCAATAGTGGGCAAGTAACAAACCAGTCGGTGCAACATCGTTCTGCTCATGGGGTGTCTTGTGAGTATTTATTAGTTGTGCTGTGTGAGCATGTCAGGAGTGTAAGGTATGGATTTATGAACTTGATTGACATCGGTTAAGTATACTTTTGTTCTCTACCATTCCTCAGGAAGTTGGCTTCTAACCTACAGTAAGGTGTTTTTGTTTTTGAGCTCTGGCGCTGGGATTGCAAATAAAGACATTTGTGGCTTAATCAGCCAGTTCTACTCCAGGAGATCACTACATAAGCGTTTGAGTGGTGATTCTTGAGTGAGGGTGCCCCAGTGTTAAATTATTCTCGAAATAGGGTGGAAAGTACCACCTTCTGAACGCTCAATTGACATCCTTCTCCAAGAAGTATCGACATCCTGCTCCATGATGCATGCTTATGAATCTCTGTCTCCTTTCTAACAGTATCTCGTTTATAAATAACATGTGCATGCTCTGAATAAGTAATGGTGATACACGAACACTTCGCAATGCAATTACAAACGAATGTAATTGCATTCACAATTGCATTACACTTTACAGGTAAGTGCTGCTATCGTATGCCACACCTACAATGTGGTGTGGCGTACGATACCAGTTTATAGCATGTCTCCTTATCCCGAATATAGCTCTTCTTAAATTACGAATCTGAAAACATGATAAAGATACAGTCATAAGTACCTACACAACTGATTCAAATTTGAGTTTGAAAGACGTCAAAACTATTTTAAATGATACTAATTCCATGGCAACTTTCGGCATCCTACTGTGCGCGTTTCGGCATCTCACACCTAACGAAAAACCATTATTTTAACCCTGGGGTGCCCTCTTGCATATGGATAGTAGGTTGGAATTGTGCATTGCCTTTCATGTCAATAGCCGGTTTTACAGCGGAAATTTGCTCCCTGTTAGCTTTTGGTCCTTCCAAGTCATCCTTACCTTCATCTAAAACATTCCAAACATGAACTATAAAAGTACATTAGTGAGCATTTATTATTACCAAAAACTTATTTCAATCAATTTTCGTAGCTTTAAAAAAAGTTGTTTCTTAGTGGTGGGAATACAAACATTTTATACGGATTGTTTTAGCATGATTTTCCTTAAACCATTTCATATTCCGAAACCCATATCCCAATAGACAGCAAGTAACACATTAGTCAGTGCACGAGCGTCCTAGTAGTGGGGTGTGTTGTAAATGTGTATTATTTGTGCTGTGTGAGCATGTTCGGGTATCAGGCATGGATTTCTCAACTTTGATTCACATAGATCAGACATACTTTTGCTATCATTTTATCTACTGTTGCTCAGTAAGTTGGCTTAGAACTGCATCCTTCGCTAATTTAGCCATAGTGCCAAGTTATCATCTGGCAGTCATTTGTTGACTGCCAGATACAGTGGAGCTGAGTGCAGTCTCCACGCAAATCAGAAAGCATATTCGAATTTGCCAATGTTCGTAAGTTTAATTATGCTTATTTCAGCAGAGTCGATAACAAAACGTATTTCCTCATTTAATACTGATGACATAATTATATTTGGTTGCATATAACTTATGCAGACCATTATGACTGGTCTTCTCCCTCTATATTGCTCTTGAGACCAAGTGACCTGGGAGCAAAGAGCCTCTGTAAAACCAACTACTCAGTGCAATCCGAGGGAAACCGTGTTCTCGTTGAATACAAATTAATCATGGTTTGATTTAGCTGTGTTGTTTATTCACTATTATATCGACAAATTTATGCACTCATAAATTTGTCGACATAAGACTTAGAAGTGAAAATCCGGCACTGATGATGAACGGTGAGTGAATGGGGCGTCGGTAGCTCAGTGGTTAAGCTGAGCGGCTGGCACACCAGAGGTACGCGATTCGATTCCCCGCGATGCCCGCTCTTCCTGCCAGGGTGAGAGGCAGGTGACGCCATATGGCTTCAGCTGCTGAGTGCGTGGTAAAGCCACAATCCAAGCCATTGGTAATCATGATGATCATGAATCATGAGTGATGATCACAGTCGTTGTCAATGAGTTGATCATCATCATCATCATCATCATGAATAATCATGCATGTGTGGATGTGTATCATGTCTTGAAGGGTGTGTGCACAGGATTTCCATGGAGCACGACAACTGCACCCCAGTTACATTGGCGTGTGTCGACTGTTGCAGGGACGGGAGAATCCGGCAAGTCGACGTTCATCAAGCAAATGCGCATCATCCATGGCGTCGGCTACACGGACGACGACCGACGCGGTTTCACCAAGCTCGTCTACCAGAACATCTTCATGGCCATGCAGAGCATGGTCAACGCCATGGACCTGTTGAACGTCGAGTACAAAATGCCCGACAGCAGGGTACGTACAGCCGAGGGTGGTGTTCCGGTGGTGAATGGCCACGTTGATCGGTATGTCGTAATCCTCGCGTACATGGCGCCTTTTCGCAGCCTTCCTATCCGAGGCGTGTTTACCCAGTCGTCACAATTTATCGGCGATTTCAACACATTAAATGGGACCCTGCACACCATGCATACCAGGTAGAAGTGAAGCGTGCGTGATCGAGGCCTAAAGCTGCACCCATCAGTCGACGTCTCATTTTTCCTGGGAATGTGGAACGTGGAAACGCCTGATGGGCTGGTCTGAGGTTATTGCGAGTCTCACCTGTGTTGTGTTCGCGGTTTTTGTTTGTTTATTTATTTGGCACATCATAGCACATGCGTATGATATGGCTAATCGTGCGATCGACGCACAAGACCCAAGTTGCCGCCTGCAATCTAGGTGTCTCGCAAACAAATGCATGCAACCGTAAAACTCCGACCAACGACGCGGTGTGGCGATGACCTCGTCGCTTTCGGTCACCGCCATCGCCACTCGCCACATGTACGTTCGATGGCCACGCCACCATCGCCACATGTTAGTCTTAACATAATGGTTCCTCGTTAGGTGTGAGATGTACTAAGTACAGCAGAATATCGAAATCGCCACGGAACTATTGTGAGATCAAATACTCGTGAAGTCCTTCAAACACAGTTTGGAGACAATCGAGGAACTGCACACGTTTTGTACGTTTTGAGAGGTATCTAATTTGTGGACATCAATATCAGCGATGACGATACAAATACACATATGCTATAAACCAGCTTGTATAACATCACATCATAGGCAATACCTTTACCTGGAATTACGCTAAGGGGTGTTAGGTAGCATGCTCCAGGATCCGTTATGGTGAGCATGCTTATCAATTAGGTACTGTTAGAAGCAGGGCATGAAGACTTCGCAAAATTGCACCAAGACACGATATGTCAATATATTTTTGGGTAGGATGGGGATTCAGAGTTGAGTAAGTTCACTTTCTATTTCTATTTCACTATTTCACGAATAATGTATCCCTGACCACCCATCTTCACCAGCATGCCCCATCACAACACTCCTCACCATCGTGCCCCATCACCAGCCATCCTCACCAGCATGCCCCATCACCACCCATCCCCACCAGCACGTCCCATCACCACCCATCCCCACCAGCACGCCTCATCACCACCCATCCCCACCAGCACGCCTCATCACCACACCACAGCATGCATGCAGTGCTTATCACATGCTAGCACCAGAAAACAGCTGGTTGGTTATGCATGCTAAGGTATACTAACATTCAATAACTGTGGTAACATTTGAAACTATTCATCATGTTATTAAGTATAGTCCTGAGGCTAGTTTGTGCGTGACAGCATCTTTGAAAGAAAGATCTGGAATGCTAATACAGGTCGTTCGAGGTTCATTCTCGCACAATGCATAAGGTGAAGTATTTGTAAAAATCACCACTTCCTTTAAATTAATGAGTACGTCTGTTGTTTCAGATTTTTGGTGAGAATGTTTTATATGTGGCATGCATAAATAGGACAGGTAAATATGGAGTGGATAGGATTTTAATCGGATTTTTTGTTTCAAATCAGCGTGTCCATAGAATTTGCATGTGCTATTCTTAGATGCCTCCTTGGAGCGATACATTAACTATAACTTCCAGAAATTTGGCCGGGTCACCTGGCAGAGACGTCTTTGGTAGCATGCAGAACACAGTGATGGCACGACAATCATATAAACCGTTTTTCATTCACTTTGATCCACTCTGTTTCTTGACCCTCACAATTCTGAGGTACGGAAATAGTCAAACAGCACCATCCAACCTCCAAGTGAGATGAATGAGACGATAATATCCAGTAGATGATGGTGTTCTGGATGACAAAAATCTACGAACAGTCTGTTTTCCCCGATCCTGGTCTTGTGGTTTCTCAGGTGGTAGTACTAACCAGTTCATGCCAGGGCATTGCCAATCCTGCCCAAAAATGAAGGATTATCCTCAAGCGAACTGGTGGGAAGACCTCACCTGTCCATGGAACGGGCTGAGAAGGTGTAGCGGGAACCTCGCCAGCCCATGGGACGGGCTGAGAAGGTGTAGCGGGAACCTCGCCAGCCCATGGGACGGGCTGAGGGAGTGTAGCGGGCGCCTCGCCTGCCCATGGGACAGCCTGAGGGAGTGTAGCGGGCACCTCGCCTGCCCATGAGACAGCCTGGGGGAGTGTAGCGGGCACCTCGCCTGCCCATGGGACGGGCTGAGGGAGTGTAGCGGGCACCTCGCCTGCCCATGGGACAGCCTGGGGGAGTGTAGCGGGCACCTCGCCTGCCCATGGGACAGCCTGGGGGAGTGTAGCGGGCACCTCGCCTGCCCATGGGACAGCCTGAGGGAGTGTAGCGGGCACCTCGCCTGCCCATGAGACAACCTGGGGGAGTGTAGCGGGCACCTCGCCTGCCCATGGGACGGGCTGAGGGAGTGTAGCGGGCACCTCGCCTGCCCATGGGACAGCCTGGGGGAGTGTAGCGGGCACCTCGCCTGTCCATGGGACGGGCTGAGGGAGTGTAGCGGTTGTTGCATTTGGTTTGTTTACCGGGCGGTTCACGACGCGCTGTATGCACGATCACGGCTAATGGAGCCGCCGGCACTGTTTCGCCGGTGGGCCGCGGATTGGGAAGCGTTCCGAGCGGAGCGAATGTGGAGCCCGGGACCCTCGTATGCAGAGTTCAGCACCCTAACGACGATGCCACCGCCGCGCCTGGTAGTTGCTGTGTGAGCCTGTAAGCGGGGCGGCGCGAGACAGTGCGCCGTGTCTGCGGAAGGCTGGCCGGGCCCGCGTCGGCCGAACATTCAGAAAGGCTGCCCGATACCGGCGTGGCCGTATCTGCCTAATCCATCGCTGGCGACGAACGCCGCTATCGGCGGCGGCCGCCTGCGCAGCGTCGTTTGATGGACTGCCTGTGTCGCCGGGCGAGATAGTGTCGGGCCAGCTGGGGGCGTGCCGTGCCGATGGTGCGACACTACGCCCCACGGTGTCGCACTGTCGCAGCTCAAGACTGGCGCGTTTCGCCGGCGATCTGCTGCACTATGTGCACTGTCGGCCGCGTCTGCGTGACATCGATCGGCGTGCGACGCCTTCTGGAGACCGAGTTCCGTTGTCGCTGCCGCGATGTATTTTTCGGCGAAACCGATAGATAGACGACGTTAACCGACTTCCTCTCGTGTGGATGATTCGCTCGCCACCTTTTTGGCGGCTTAGTATAATTAAGACCAGGTTGAGCCGTTGCCTGTGTATGGGCGTGAGAACGCTTAAGCGGGTCTGACATACGAGTCGCGGGTTGAGCACAAAAGGGTTAATCAGTTGGGCCCGGTTCCGAAGACTGGCGAGAAAAGTGAAGTTGTCACTTCCGTTTGGGCGGAAAGCGAAACGGTTGCTGTTCTCGGCGCCCGGCGGTAAATAGTGGACTCGCCTTTCACACCGGAACCGAATCCTACCAGCTGGCAGTCGCTTGTGAGACCCGTCCGCTGTTGCGTTGTTTCCGATGCGATCCTCAGGTGGGCAGGGGCCATGGCACCGATCGCTCGTTTGAGCAGAACAAGTACAAGGGCATTTCCTGGTGGGGTAGGGCCAGTGTTGAGGTCGTGGTTCTTCGTTAGTCGTGAAATACCGAAACGAGTACAGTCAGGTGGATGTTAGAGGCGCGTCTACTACCATATTACCCTGATAGTCGACACGCCCCGAAACTCCAATTTATCATTATTATAGTATGTCTAAATTCGCCGAGAAACATTTAAGATGCCCTTTTTAGTCCTTTAACACTCGCACGGTCGGAGGTCCGCGCCAATTTCGCATGTCCGCGGAGCAGATGACTGCCCCCTAAGATCTCTAGAACTATGCTAGCTAGCGGCAAACGGAAAACGGCGGTGGATAGCTGGTGACGGGCTCTATCGAAAGTGTTTCTGTCATTTTTTTTTTCACTCAGGTCAACATTCAGGTCACTGGGTCAAATTCGACCAGATCAGGTGGGACTCAGATATTGACACATATCTCAGGACCTATAACAGATGGAAATAAACGGCGAACGCTATTCTACAGTCCTTTAAATACGCTACCGACAATAGGCGGTGTACTTTAAGGTCAGGTCAACCAAAACTCAGGCCAGGTCATGAAGTCACGACCTCAGGTCAAGGTCATGAAGTCGCCTAGGGAGGTCATGTAATGTATCAATCGACACGTCTTGGCGATACAAACACAATGATGGTAATTTCAGCCTTCTAGATCAATGCAGTGCGATATAATGCCCATAAATGTGTAGTGATCTCAGGTGACCTCGGAGACCTTGGCGAGGTCACTGAGCAAAAATATCAGCGGCAACATTGAGCATAGCTTCCATCTACATGCCACAACCGTTGTGAGATCATTCCGAGCACAAATATGTAACCAGGAAACATTTGTATATTTTGCCATAGACCTATGATGGGGAAGCCATGGCCGTGACCGGACCTAAGGTCAATGCTACAAAAAACGATATGCATATCATGGTCCCTGGTGTGATCATGATATGTTATAAGTTTGAAATCAATCGCCCAATTATTGTGGAAGTTATGTCACCTAGAGCTCCGAGTGTAGTTGTCACTTCGCCTGACCTAGTGACCTGACCTGGGATGACCCCGGATTAAAAATATATGAAGATATGCGAAAAAGACCAATGAACAGTTATGCGATGTTTGGCCTTGCTAACCCGATTAGTTTGGCGGCAAATGAGGAAAAACCGGAGGGGGCAGATATCTGCCTACCCCCCCCCCCCCGGACATGCGCGGGTTAAGCTCGATGTTGAGCCGGTCGCGCGTTACCGACTGTCCGTTTCGTATGCCTTAAGAGATTCTTAATTAAGAGATAGCTCGTGTTAACGATCACGATACAGTACCGCCCTGCTAGCTCAGTTGGTTAGAGCGTTAGCCTGCACTGGTCTCTCCTGTTCTGGCAAAACAGGGTTCGAGTCGCTTCGCGCGCTCGCATTTAGCCCCCGACCAGGAGTATCATAGGGCATCTGGCCCGATAAGGCCGGGACGAGCTACCGGGCGGCCGTGTCGGTGCATTGACGGCACGTTAAGCTTTCGATCAAAATTCTGCCGTTGAACTGAAATTCATGGATCGGGTGGTGGGGTCAAGGTTCACGCAACAAGCTCTGATTGGCAAAATAAGCCTGGTTCCTAAAGCCACCCCAGCAACAACGCGGACTAAATTCATGTATTTAAAATAAAATAAAAATTATTTGGACCAGTACAACAGACACATCTTAAGACAAACCCTATACCTGAAATTGCGCTAAGAGATGTCACGGTATCACGATCCATTATGGTGTGCATGAGCATAATTTTAAACGAGATTCTGTTAGAAGCGATTCATACAAACTTCATGAACACGCATTAAGATGTCGATATTTGCTGGGAAACATATCGATTCAGTGATTCGGAAGCGATGTATACATCATATCTTACGAGTAGTTTACCACTGGGTGGGAGAGGACGGGTAGGCTAGGGGTAAGTTGCTCGTCTCACAATCGAAAGGTTGTGAGTTCCAGTCTCACCTGTCGCTACTCTTCGCTACCAACCAATCGGCGTGAGAGATTAGCGACGCTACATGACTCAACGGTCGATGTGTCTTAAAACCAATAACCAACCAACCATTGGGTGTGATGCCGCCCATTTGCCTGTCGTCATTCAATTCGGGTGAAGCGTTTGATCGGTGCAGCGGAGTGTAAATGGTGCGCACGCGCCCTGGACGCCCTGCAGAGCCGTGTGTGTGTGTGTGCGTGCGTGCGTGCGTGCGTGCGTGCGTGCGTGCGTGCGTGCGTGCGTGCGTGCGTGCGTGCGTGCGTGCGTGCGTGCGTGCGTGCGTGCGTGCGTGCGTGGTTGTGTGTTGCGTAGGGATGGGGGCGTGGTTGTGTGTGTGGCGTAGGGATGGGGGCGTGGTTGTGTGTGTGGCGCAGGGATGGGGGCGTCTGAGCTGCGCCCTGGCTGCCGCGCTCAGCTGGTCAGCGGCCCGCTCCGCCCGGTCCAGCGTCGCGCAAGCGGCTGTCGTCGCAACGGCGGCGCCTGAATGGCGCTGGATGGTCTCGGCGGCAGGAGCAGCCGTGGCGCCGTATTTGGCGCCACGTGGTCTTTGTGGCGGGAGCGGCCGTGGCGCTGAATTTGGCGTCGGATGGTCTCGGTGGCGGGAGCAGCCGTGGCGCCGGATTTGGCGCCACGTGCTCTCGGTGGTGAGAGCGACACTGAGACCACACGACACACAGGACACACAGGACACACACACCACACCACACGACATGACACACGCCACGACACGAAACACGCCACGACACGACACACGCCACGACACGACACGCACACGACACGCACACGACACGACACGACACAACACGACACAACACGACACACACAAACGACACGATACACACACGACACACACACACACGACACGATACACACACACGACACGATACACACACGACACAGGCACACGACACACGCACACGACACACGCACGCGACACACGCACACGACACACGCACACGACACACGCACACGACACACGCACACGACACACGCACACGACACACGCACACGACACACGCACACGACACACGCACACGACACACGCACACGACACACGCACACGACACGACACGACACGACACGACACGACACACACACACACGGCACATGTGCGACCATGCGCGTGTGTGTGTGTGGTGATCTGATCTGCAGCGTTGAGGCCAGGTGTGGTCAACACTGGACCTGGGCTCCATACGATGTGGCGTGTGATTCCTGCGAGTGGCCGACGCTGTCGTTGCGAGCAGGCCGTTCAGGGACTCGGCCGGGTACGGTGGCATCGGCTTGGCCACAGCTGGCCGCAATCGGGCTCCGCTTAATCGATATCTACCGTAATTCGGCAAGGCATATCAGGAATGCATTAGTGTTTAGCAGGTCGTGGATGGCCGAGTAGTTATGGTGCTGAGCTCTGGATATGAGGGCCCGGGTTCGACACTCGCACCGCTCGAAACATTTCGAAATCCTGCCGTCCACCGGCGAAGCAGTGTTGACGGCGCTATTAACCGTGATTGTACGTAAAGTACGTCGTGAACCACCCAATAAAACAATGAAACTCGAACATAGTAAGCGATGTCGTGTGTGTAAGCCATATGGCGCAGTGCGATATGGCTACCCCACATCACAAGCAGCCATGTCATGTATTGATACAGGAACAATAGTCAGGGCGTTACTACCAAGGGCACGGCTGTCCGTACGAGATTGAGCTAGCTGCTCAACACCTGACGAATTCTGAAAATCGATGAACGCTGCTCATCGTATTATCGCCTTGCTTAGATATTGGCGGATAGGAGCCCTTGTGGCTCACAGTTGCACTAATCTTTTATGTCTTTATGTCTTTATGTCTAGGACACCGTATTTTGTTCTGCAAAATTTTTCATCTCCAAAGCGAAGCTGTTCACCCTACTCACTAAAATTACCGGAACTTTTCAAATAACCTGGTACCAAGGACAGAAAATGAAACGAGTTGTACACGGGATCTTCGCTGTTTTTATATCGTTGAGCAGCTGCTATCCCTGTGCTTAGTAATGCTGTATATTAATGCTATGAAATGTAAAACAAATCGTGACTCGTTGCCTGCACCTGCGTTTCGACTGAAGTGGGCCCACCAATGCCTTGATGTATTCGTGCCGGCAGGTCTCCGGTCATCTCCCCGTCTCTTGTTCCTTGCCCTTTTTAATCTGCGCTGTATAACCAATGCATTTTATGTGTCCTGATACCCTAATAACTAACTAACTTGCCCTTGCATCTGCCCTCTGTTGGCGAAGGTCACCACTCATATTATCTTCCCCATCCCGCCGTTTCTCTCTCTCTCTGATCTATGGTGTTGGTGTTGGTAGAGCCCCCCCCCCCCTCAAACTGCCATTGGCCACACTGCGGGGGTTGCGGTAGCTCAGTCGGTAGGGTGCTGGACTCTTTATCGCAAGATTGTGTTTTAGAATCCCGCAACTGCTAGTATTTCCGAGCCCATCGGCGTGAGAGGTTGGCGACGCTATGCGACATGGCAGTCGAATGAATGCAGCAGTTAATTTAGCAGTCGTAATGGAATCAAATGTTCTTGTTTTTGACCCCACTGCCGTGTTCTGCCAGGAGCGGGCCGAGCTGGTCAAGGCGGTGGACCACGAGACGATCACAACGTTTGAGGAGCCTTACGTGTCTGCCATCCGTGAGCTGTGGAAGGACGCCGGCATACAGCGCTGCTACGAGCGTCGCAACGAGTACCAGCTTACCGACTCGACCAGATAGTGAGTACCGGCTCACCGACTCGACCAGATAGTGAATACCGGCTCGCCGACCCTTCCAGATGGTGTGAAGCAGCTCACCAACGAACCAGCCGCCCAAAAGCGCCCAGATGCGCCCAAAAACCCTAATAACTAACTAACTAACGAACCAGCCGCCTAACATTGAGCTAGGCTTCTTATAACGGCCGTTGCAGCTACATCTCTGGGCCGGGCTGCATCTCCGCAACCTAGCGTGGCGGCGCATTGTCTCCATACTCAATGCACCGTCCGTCACCGTCTACCTCGTCATGGTCTGTCGTCATTGTTTGGTGGTGTGGTCGGCAGCTACCTAGCCGACACGAACCGTCCCGTCACCCCCAGTCTGTTATGACGATCTGACCTTGACCCGGTTGGCCGGCAGTTACTTAACTGACCTGGACCGGATAGCAGTTCGCGACTACCTGCCCACGCAGCAGGACATTCTGCGCGTGAGGGCGCCCACCACTGGCATCGTCGAGTACCCGTTCGACTTGGACTCGATCATCTTCAGGTACGCTCCGGCGCGCCCCGTGTGTTTGGGTGTACAGGCCACGCTGACGTTCCCCACCCCATCTCCACCCCACCTGACCCATATGCGGTGGTGGTGGGGGGGGGGGGGGGGGGGGGGGAACACACCGGTGTGGCCGGAATCTGGGCTGTTGTATTTGATTCATAATGCCAGTGTGAGTGCAATGATATCCAAAATGATCAAAATTATATGAAAACCTAGAATATGTGAGCATGTATTTGTATTCAAACGTTTTGACATGTCTTCATCGGTAAATAGTATACCAGGTGCGTAGATGCATGTCTTCGTCGACGTTCGTATCTAATGCACGTAATTGCACTTGTGCAAACATATATTGGGAAGTGTTCTACACATAGTTGCACGTGCGAGATATGCACGCCATTTTCAAAACGTATTTTCACTGATTTGCCGGTATGTATCGTCTTTTGTCCGCTGCGAAACTCGATGTTTTTTTGAGTCATAGATCATGTTCCCTCATGAACCGACATGTCTTGACGTCTGTCATGTCGCCGAGTGGTTAAGGTGTCGGGCTATGGGTACCAAAGGTCCCGGGTTCGACTCTAGCGCCACTCAGGACATTTCCCAATCCCGCGGCCCATCGGCGAAACAGTGTGGGCGGCGCCATTAGCCGTGAATGTGCATAAAGTGTGTCGTGAACCAACCAATAAACAAACAGACGTCTGTCATGTCGGGGGTGAGGTGGAGGGGGAGGCGCGGCTCAGTACCCGGCGGTCCTGTGTGGGCTGGCTCCATCTCGCCTGCTACCCCCCAGCAGCGGCAGCAGGTAGTGTTGGCCTCTTGCTGGTGTGCTGGTGTCTGTCTTTCCGCCGTCAACGTGGGACGTCTGCTGGAGGCTTCGTTGTTGGTACACTACAACCTGTCCCAGTGATCCTGGGCAGGTCCGGTGGTACGGTGGTTGGGGTGTTGTAGGCTGTTATTACGGACTACTGCAGAAGCATGATAATTATCTGTAAACACAGTTATAGGCGCAAAATTACCTTGGCAGGCGACGCACTCGTGAACACCAATCCACTACCACTGCTGTAGACTGTCTCCAGTGTTCCTGGACAGGTCTGGTGGTGCGGTGGTTGGGGTGCTGTGGACTGTCTCCAGTGTTCCTGGACAGGTCCGGTGGTGCGGTGGTTGGGGTGCTGTCTCCAGTGTTCCTGGACAGGTCTGGTGGTGCGGTGGTTGGGGCGCTGTCTCCGGTGTTCCTGGACAGGTCTGGTGGTGCGGTGGTTAGGGTGCTGTCTCCAGTGTTCCTGGATAGGTCTGGTGGATGGTGTTCCGTGTGTCATCACCGCCCTGGCCAGGTCTTTCTTTCGATTGTGAGACAAGCAACTTACCCCTAGACCACTCGTCCCCTTGTCTGTGTACGCGTGTGCGTCTATGTGTCTGTCTGTCTGTCTGACTGTCTGTCTGTCTGTCTGTCTGTCTGTCTGTCTGTCTGTCTGTCTGTCTGTCTGTCTGTCTGTCTGTCTGTCTGTCTGTCTGTCTGTCTGTCTGTCTGTCTGTCTGTCTGTCTGTCTGTCTGTATGTGCGTGTCTGTGCGTGCATGCGTGCGTGCGTGCGGGTGCGCGCGTGTGCGCGCGTGTGCGCGCGTGTGCGCGCGTGTGCGTGTGTGCGTGTGTGCGTGTGTGTGTGGGTGCGTGTGTGTGTGTGTGTGTGTGTGTGTGTGTGTGTGTGTGTGTGTGTGTGTGTGTGTGTGTGTGTGTGTGTGTGTGTGTGTGTGTGTGTGTGTGTGTGTGTGTGTGTGTGTGTGTGTGTGTGTGTGTGTGTGTGTGTGTGTGTGTGTGTGTGTGTGTGTGTGTGTGTGTGTGTGTGTGTGTGTGTGTGCGTGTGCGCGCGCGCGCGGCCAGCTGCTGGTGTTGCCGATGTGTGTGCATGATGTCGCGTGAGTATGGTGTTGACCGGCCGCGACGCCAGCAACGCCTGCCACGTGCTCTCCACTCCGCCACGTGCTGCCTCTTCTGCTGCCGATTGAGGCTGCTGTGCGAGTGTGAGCCGACACGAACGGCGCCGCCTCCTGTCGTAGGATGGTGGACGTGGGCGGGCAGCGTTCGGAGCGGCGCAAATGGATCCACTGCTTCGAGAACGTGACGTCTATCATCTTCTTGGTGGCGCTCAGCGAGTATGACCAGATATTGTTCGAGTCGGACAGCGAGGTGAGTCGCTCCATAGTCTGAGTAGCAGTCGCGTCGTCCTTCGGACAGAACGGGAGGTCCGCATTTAATGTACGTAACACGGGAGATCTGCGTCCAATGTACGTGGCGCGGCGCGTGTTTGTGTCGGTCAGAACTGCTGCATGGTCGCCATTGGGCAGCCAGTGGTGGTGAAGGTGTGTCGAGTGTTTCGAAGTGCAACTTAGTTAAACAGAACCCAGCATTTAGAACGAAGTGTTTTGGCATGGTGCAGGATTTTGTCTCCGCATTGGCTGGCATGAAGTGTAACGGCGATGACGTGCAATAGTGCCAATATTCTCACACATAATTCGGACACAAACGCATGAAAGAACTTGGTGCATTATTTTTGTTTTCGCATTTCTATGCCATTTTACAGCAGACATGGTATCAGATTCTTCCGACCTCACATCTGATTTTCAAGAAAACTGAGGAAGACACCATTCGACAGGAGCGGACCGAGCAGCGGCGTCTTTACGCCGACCAATCAACTAACCATGCGCCGCCGTTTCAGAACCGCATGGAGGAGTCCAAGGCGCTGTTCCGGACCATCATCACTTACCCGTGGTTCCAACACTCGTCTGTCATCCTGTTCCTGAACAAGAAGGACCTGCTTGAGGAAAAGATTATGACGTCGCACCTGGTCGACTATTTCCCAGAGTATGACGGTGAGTGTGGCGCTCTGCCGACTGTTGAGGCTGCGGCTGCGTCGGCTGACGCCCGGCCCACTGTGTCCAGACACGCTGGCGTTCAGTCTGATATGAGCCGGGACGAGCCGAGAGACTGCGGTGCCAGTGGTGCCAGTGGCGGTGGAGCGTCTGGGCAGTAGGTGTGGTGTTGTCCCCAATGTGACTGTGGGCCGAACAGACCGGGGCAGTACCTCTGGCAGTCGCCCACTTCAACGGTACCTCTGGCAGTCGCAGTGTATGATTTCCTTTTTTTTCTTGGTAGTGGAGTACAAATTTTTAGCTGGTGTACGATTTTTTTTAGCTGGATTCCAAAAAATAAGTATGCACTTGCTGACAATTAACCTTGTTTTAGTGGGACTGAAAACCAATGTTAGCATTTTTGTATGCATGGACATCTTGGCAAACTAAGCCATGTAAAATACTTTGCTGCACAAAAAAAAAAATGAGTTGTCCATAACCAGGTAGTATTGCTTTAATGGGATTAAAAATAAATGTTAGCGTTTCATGCTGTATGTACCATACAAACATATATGTACATATAGCTAACTGCTAAGTCAGCAATATGTCTGCAAGCTAAGTCATGAATAGGTGCAATTGTGCCAGAGAATGCAACCTAGTGGGAAATGCCCTCAGTAGCCAAAGTACTCAAAAAAATATACCCATGATATCTGCAAAGTGTATATATATTGCCTGAGTGTAGGTGGGTGATGTATTCCCAAAGTTCACAAACAAATATTTATGATAAATAGGCATGATGTGATGTGAATACACCAATAACATTTCTCCTGGCAGAGCTCAGGATGAATCGCACTCACTCATCTTGGGCGGACCACACCACCGGGATCATCCTTCAACAAACACTTCCGAAGGACTAGTCCCACAATTAATGAGCCGAGTTCACCCGCGATTAATTTGAATTATTGCTAACTTCCGTTGTTGTCCAAAATCTCAAGCACCCCAAAATGCATTTCATGGCCCGGTCAACCTTTGAGCCATTCCGAGTTTATGCGTACGATTCGCCACCGACGCATAATACACAGCTCTGCCTCAGACCCCAAAATTGGCTGTGGTTAAATCATTAGCGAAGGATGAGGTTATAAGCCAACTTCATGAGCAATGATAGAGAAAATGGTAACAAAAGTATACTTAATCGATGTCAACGAAGTTCACAAATGCACACCCGACACCACGAACCGGCTTAATGCACACCTGGCACAGCAAACACCACGTGACTATTTGATATGGATGGACTATTGTTTTGGAATACATGATGGTTTAAGAAAAATTATACTAAAACAATTCGTCTAAAATAGTTGTATTCTCACCACCAAGAAAGTTATTTTGCATGGAAAAACTGGGGAAAAAAATTATGAAAACTATTCTCATGAATATTAAATGTTCCTTTATGTACTTGTTTTGTTCATGTCTGGAATGTTTAGTTGAAGCAAGGACCGAGTTAGGAGTATCTAGAGCTGCTAGACGGGAATACAAATTGTCCCTGTAAAACCGCTCACAGGCGGTTTTATTTTTCCTCTTAGATAGAGCTGGTCGGATTCGCTACCCCAGCCCTAGAAGTACAACTGATCATGGGGCGGGGGAACAGGGAATGGGTCGGAGTAAATTTCGGAACATGTATTACGGACCCTTCACTGACACCATGAACCCAAAATGCGGTTATATTTCAAGGCGCATGTTTATCTTCGCACACATTTACAACAAAAAAGTATGCGACAGTTATGCAAAAGTGCACAAATGACATTGGTTTCTTGTGTAATCGCCTCCGAGAACTTGCTTGCTCCGGGGCGGATTTTAGGAAATTTGAAGTGATTTTCTTGCATTGAACGGGCTCATTGTGTCTAAAACAGTTGTCCCTTTAACAAAGCGACCTTCGATTGCGCATTCAAAGCACTTACTGGCGAAACCAGGCTTCAAATATTTACTCCAGCGATGCGAAGTACCCCCAGATTTGCCAACTAGGGATTTCTGGTACTTCTTGGCGAGTATTCCAGCGCAAGTATCCAAAAATTTATAGGAAATAGATATTCATTAATCTAAATATATCATATATCAGATTAAATATTGATAATTATTGAATCAATATTTAATAAATATTGAACTAATTATTGACTTTATTTACACAAATATAGCGTATTTTCACATGTGAAGAGTCGCAAGTCGTGCGTAGCCGGTTTTAGCAAGGCCGTTTATGGGTTTTAGCGGAACACCGACGAGCATGCTCTGTACGCTTTACACTGCCTTTCAAGGATGTGTAGTGACGTTGACTGGTCGGCGCGCTGGGATCGCGGAAACTGCTAGTTGTTGTCAGGTATGGACTTTGAGTGGTAGCACTCGACCAAACAATGTTGTTCTTCGTTTTCCCTTCTGGAGTACAAAATATTCAATTTAGTCTAGTCACAATCCTGGAGTACATAATGTATTGGTATCCATGACACCAACAAACGTCAGTTTTTCCAACACTGGGCAGTCGCCCATTTCGACGGTACCTCTGGCAGTCGGCCACTCCGACTATACCTCTGGCAGTCGGCCACTTCGGCAGTACCTCTGGCAGTCGGCCACTTCGGCGGTACCTCTGGCAGTCGGCCACTTAGGCAGTACCTCTGGCAGTCGGCCACTTAGGCAGTACCTTTGGCAGTCGGCCACTTCGGTAGTAGTTCTGCCGTTGCCCGTGGCCAGTGGCCAGAGCCGCTCGGCGAGCCAAAGTCGACGGCGTCGCTCATCCGACTGTCGTGTTCAGGCCGGCCGCAGTGTGTTCGTGTTTCTGTTTCTCCCTGGTCACTCGACGTCAGCGGTAGCCCCATCTCGTCCGGCAGCCCTGTTCAGCGGTTTTCCTGTGATTTGACGCTGATAGATGAATTATGCGAAGCAAATTCCAATTAAGTGTTTGTGTTAAAACCAACTGATAAGTTTGTGCATGGCAAGACGACAGGAATGAGTTTCGCAACTCGAAGCAGGGCACAATATTGTGGAAAGAATTGTGTCCCGCGTCATTTGTCAGGAAATTGAAGCGCGTGGAAATAAGTAGGAAGACGTACTATATGCTGTAAATCTTCTGTCGTGTGTGGCGTGTTCTGCAAAAAGTGTGATGACGTTTGCTACGTGGGAAGAAGAAGAGGAAGAACCTTGGGTTCTTTTATGACACATGACGAGTTACGAGAGACATCAACCGCTAAGTTATACAGAGTTGCCAACCTCTCACGCCGATTGGTCGCGGGTGGACTCGATAAATGCCTTCGGTTGTCAGATTCGAACCCACAATCTTGGAATCAAGATTCCGACTCTCTACCAACTGAGCAACCGCGGCCTTTGCTACGTGGGAGAAACAGGGGGAAAATTGGGTGCCCGGGTCCAAAATCACTTGTAATTTCGGTGCAGAAGAGGAGAGCTTCCAGTGAGTATACACTTAAAATGACTGGACGAGATCTTCGATTTCCGCATTAATGGGCTAGAAAGTGTTTGGAAGGAAAATGTGTTTATGGACGGCAACGGGAAAACATATAGATCAGCATGTCTGATCATCATGATGGATGCTACCTATAGAGCACCCCCCCCAAAAAAAAGGGGGAAGCGAGTTGAAAGTAGAGATACTTAATCGGAGAAAAGAGCGATTTATGAGGTCATATGGTGCATGGTGTACGTGATGGCGATTTGTCGCGACCCTTTCGATAAGCTAGCTTTTATGATATGTAAATTTTTCGCATAGTACGCCCCGTTGCTTTTTTAATGTGTGTTGACATGCGAGGGTTTTATATTGGATACGCCTGTTAGATTATCCTGTGCGTGGCTACTTAGCTGTGCTTAATCGGAGGTGTCCTAGACAGTTACTGGCACCGGGTTGTGTATTTGTTGAGTGTGACGAACACACGACGCAATGTGCCACTGAAGAAGATACGATCTCGTACTGAAACTGTATGCAGATTTATTTCGGGTATTGCCAATCCGCGCCTAGTTTTCATCAGTTTATGTGCATATATTGGTATGCTTGTATGTGTGTGTATGTTGAATGCTGTCAGTTTGGAGTCTGACCGCGGCCGTGCTGCGGTTCTCTCGCAGGTCCGCAACGCGACGCCATCGCAGCGAGAGAGTTCATCCTCAGGATGTTTGTTGACCTGAACCCAGACGCCGAGAAGATCATCTACTCGCATTTCACCTGTGCAACAGGTAACGCGGCCGCCGCCTTCCGGCCGTCCGGCCGACCCTACTTGTGCATTGCTGCATTGGGTGGCGGTCCGGAGGGGAGGCTGGCCCGCGGTCACTGACTGCGCGGCCATGGCCTGCCGAGACTGGCAGCTGGCCAGGCCTCGCTAGCTGGGTGGCGGATCTCCCTGCTGGTGTTGGTGTGGTGCACTGATAACCAGATGGTGACCCATTCTCACGTGGTGGGTTGGTTTCCTTTATAGGGGCTGTGCATGTGGTTTCGCGCTGGCTAGCTGGACTTCATGTCGTCTCAAACATACTATACGGGTTGGAGATGCTTCGCGTTTGCATGCTTGCCCTTGTGTTCGTGGCTTCTTATGGGGGCTGGACATGCTTCGAACTTCGCCATAATGCACCATCAGGTCATGCATGTAGTCCATCTGGCGGTGTGGCCGGGTGTGGTCGGGTGTGTTGCATGTGTGACCCGGTGTGGTCGGGTGTGCTGTATGTGTGGCCTGGTGTGCTGTATGTGTGGTCGGGTGTGCTGTATGTGTGGTCGGGTGTGCTGTATGTGTGGCCTGGTGTGCTGTATGTGTGGCCCGGTGTGGTCGGGTGTGCTGTATGTGTGGTCGGGTGTGCTGTATGTGTGGTCGGGTGTGCTGTACGTGTGGCCCGGTGTGGTCGGCTGTGCTGCATGTGTGGCCCGGTGTGGTCGGGTGTGCTGTATGTGTGGCCCGGTGTGGCCTGGTGTACTGTATGTGTGGCCCGGTGTGGTCGGGTGTGCTGTATGTGTGGCCCGGTGTGGTCGGGTGTGCTGTACGTGTGGCCCGGTGTGGTCGGCTGTGCTGCATGTGTGGCCCGGTGTGCTGTACGTGTGACCCGGCGTGGTCGGATGTGCCGCATGTGTGCCCGGTGTGCCGGTTACGGGCATGCACGATAGCTTGCTCGTCAGGTGCTTCAGCAACTGATGGTTCACTAGTGTCTTGTTAGCTGTGTGGAAGCGCCCAACATGCCATCTGGTGGTAACTGACGCTGCGCCCCATCGCTGAAAGTGTTCAGGTGGTAAGTATGCTTTCAGCGACTGCGGTCACTTCACCCCCTTCACACACACACACACACACACACACACACACACACACACACACACACACACACACACACACACACACACACACACACACACACACACACACACACACACACACACACACACACACACACACACACACACACACACACACACACACACACACACACACACACACACACACACACACACACACACACACACACACACACACACACACACACACACACACACACACACACACACACACACACACACACACACAGACAGACAGACAGACAGACAGACAGACAGACAGACAGACAGACAGACAGACAGACAGACAGACAGACAGACAGACAGACAGACAGACAGACAGACAGACAGACAGACAGACAGACAGACAGACAGACAGACAGACAGACAGACAGACAGACAGACAGACAGACAGACAGACAGACAGACAGACAGACAGACAGACAGACAGACAGACAGACAGACAGACAGACAGACAGACAGACAGACACACGCACACACACAGACAGACACACACACACACACAGACGCACACAGACACACACAGACACACAGACACACACACACAATCAGCTAATCATCTGCTGCATCGTTCAAAGACGTCTTATAGTAACTGATGTGCTGTGGTAAATAATATTGAATCAAAGCATGACTTACTCTATACTAGTAAATGGTATCTGCAGCAGGCAGACACTTGTTACGAGCCCCCGACCTGGCACTGTGGCTCTGCCGGCCGGCGCCACCGCTCTGACGCCACGGCCACTCATTCCAGACACGGAGAACATTCGGTTCGTGTTCGCTGCCGTGAAGGACACCATCCTGCAGCTGAACCTGAAGGAGTATAACCTGGTGTAGACGGCGAGGGACGCGCCGCGCCCGCTGCTAGTCATTACCGAGGGTCCCGCGCGCAACGGCCGGAGCGACACTGGGCCGACACGCTGAGACGGCGGCCGGAGCCACGGCCGCAGCCACGGCCGCAGCCACGGCGAGACAGAGAGAGAGAGAGAGAGCGAGAGAGAGAGCGAGTGTGAGAGAGAATGAGAAGTCTATGCTTTGCGCTTTCACAACTGGGTGAGTGGGGCGAGTGCTGACCGGACGGGCGGCGCGCTGCTTGCCGTGCTGCCGGGTGTGTAGTGTCGCGCGAGGTAGTGCTCGTGTTGCGCCGTGCGGGACGGATAGCGGCTACCAGCTCTTGTTTTCACACCATTCCGTACTGCAGAGATAGGCAGTGAGCGGTCGAACGCGCGCGCGCGCGACAGCTGAGCGAGAGAGAGAGAGAGAGAGAGAGAGAGGGAGAGAGAGATAGGCAGGGCGTGAGCGAGTGCACACGTGTAGGCTTAGTGGCGGGACGAGAGTCGGTGCTGTGGCCTGCCGCCCGGCGCCGGCCACTGCTCTGTCCTGCAGACGCGTCCCGATTGGTTGAATTTGATCCCCTTGTTGCCGATTGGTCAGTCTCATCCGTCTGCGCCCGTGTTGACTGGTCTCACTCTATGGCGCATGCTCACCAACCGGCGGCGGCGCCGACCCGCGGCGAATGTGGCGCGGCGGCCGTTTCGTTTTTCTGTGTGCCAAATGTGCTTCAGTTGGCCTGCGTCTTCAGCCGACGGCGGCGGCGGACGCCTGTGGTGGCCGCCTTGCCGGTCCGTCGCGTTCCGCGCCGTTCTGTCGTCGCTGCGGAGCCCTCTGCCTCTTGTACAGACGCGCGCCCTTGCCCACTCCCACCCCGAGAGACAGACCGCCCCGCCACCTTTCGTGGCGTGCAGTTTTTTGCTCTGAAGATTTTAATTGCCGACTGTCGAAAATGCCTTCCTTGTTTTTTTTTTTTTTTTTTAAATATTTGTTTATTTATATGTTGTACGACCGTGACTGGTAATGGCTGGTCTATCCGGTACCGCCCCCGACGCGCGCGCTCACACACACACACACACACACACACACAAGCACACACAGAGAGAGAGAGAGAGAAAAAAAAAGAAGAAAGAAAGATAGGCATACACGCACGAACAAATGCACAGGCGGGCGCGCGAGCAGAGAACCGCATGAGCGAGTGTGATAGGGAGGCGCAGGGCACCGCGGTCGCGTCCTGAGGCGTCCTATCGGGATACCGCCCGTAGCCCGGCCGTCTCAACGAAATATACCCCCACTGTGCTTGTCTATTATCCCCCTTTTGTAACTTGCGACCTGTTTGGTTACTGTACTGCGGTTTTGTATAGCTGGTACACATCTGTGTTGCGTATGTACGTTACTACGTGTCTGCGCGCGCGCGTGCGACGGCGGCCGCCGGCTGACGCCAGGACAGGGCGCGACCGGCTGCCAGCAGCCCGCAGCGTGCTGACGGGCGGCCGGCCGCGCCCGAGGCGCGCGGGCGGCGCCGCCGCCACCACCGGCTGCACAGAGTCTCCCCCAGTGCCGCCGCTCCAGACGAACGGACGGGCCGGTGGCGGCCGTGGCGCGCCGACGTCGGCGGTCGCACAGTCGCAGAGTCGCGCCGGTCGCCGTCGCTGGCCGACCGCGTGCTGCGCGCGCACACAGCGAGAGAGGGACGGCCACACACACGCGCCCCGCACATGGAGCCCTCCACCGGGCCGACTGTGAGCCGAACATTATCGTATTGTTAGCTGCCATGCTTTGGCACTACCTACTATGGAGGGTCTGTGTTTAAGAAAATTAATATTTATTGGACTTGTTTCAATCTGGCGGAGAACGGAAGCCTCCGGGACGAGCGCGAGGCTGCGGTGCTGATACGGACGATGTGGGATGGTAGCACGGTGGACAACGAGACGCTATTCACCAGACACCATGTACTTCTTCGCCCGATCATATTCTGGCCCTTTATCACTTGCTTGCTCTCAACGTTGGATGCTTGAGTGGACCTCGCCACGGAGTCAATAGCACAGGAGGACCTTCATCGTGGAAAGGACATTTAGGCTCTTGATTCTAATATATGGGACTTACATGGGGACTCATCTATGCTCCCTATGAAGACACAGTTTGGCAGTCTGGACATCATTCCAGGTTTGTACGTTTCAGGGGATTCCGAGACATTTCAGGTGGTAGCAGACTCGTATGAACCGAAAGGCTGAGGTCTGGAGCCCCGCCAGTCGCTGCCCTTTGTCCGACGACAACCGGCGTGAGATATTTCCGACACTTTGTTGCCATAGCAGCCGACGCGATGCCAGCCGGCTCGAGCGATTGGCAACACCCACGTTGTCATAGCAACCGATGCGCCTTAAGCCCCCAAAAACCAGCGTGTGGTTTCACCGTACGTGTCTGGTATTCGTCAGGACAACTGAATCTACGGAAGTCGAGCGCTGCGTGGTCCAGTCATCGACTCCGCCGTAAGTTCCTGTGTGATGCAATTGCTTACCAAGGCCATTTACTGATGCACGTCACTATGCATTTCCCAGAGGTTGGGGTCTCCGGAAGGGACGGGACAGCTGCCTGTGCTCTATTTTGCGGTCTGCAAAATACTGGTGAATGCCTTGTGGTAATGGAAACTGGCATGGCGTCGGCTGACAACGACTCAGTGACATTCGAATCGAGATATTTTCAGTAAGGCATGGACATGGAGCGCGAAACAAGGAATGGACAAGGACACAACACTGAACGGAACCATTTTCATTAGGGGACACGGAAAGCCGAATCATCCCCAGTACATCGCCTACGGTGTCATGAGAAGCTGTAAGCCACTTGCCTTCACTTCGAAGTTCTCAATTTTTGGTTAGACGGGGCCGGGAGCAGTAGATAGCTGGTGAGCCTTGAATACAAATCCGTTGCTAAGGTCTGAAGTAATTTTTCTTGACCTGGAAACGTTTTTCCCTTCCTTAGTCCGCGTCAGGCAGGCTTCGGATCATAGCACATAATTGCAGGCATGTGCTTCGCCTTGAAATCCACCCAAGACAATGGCATGGATTGATCAGGACATAGGCAGCCATGTTTTATTTGAAGTGAGAGGTATGGAGCTAGTTGAACAATCGCGACTGGGGAAAGATGAATCATGCATAACCTGTGGTCTATTAATGTGTTACATGTTGCTGTTGAAACGTGACATAAATTGGCATAAAATTGTTCAGCCTATTGGCGTTGGGCAGATTGTTTTGTTACGCGTTATGGTGTGACAATACTAGATAAGTATTCGGTGAAAGTCTACATCGAAGTATGTTGCGTCGTTTTCTCTGATAGCTTCGGGAGGGACTAAAAAACAGACACCATCTCACCGACACGGTTTGGCCGACACCATCTCGCCGACATGGACCGTCTCAGCAACCGCTGGCTCGATCTTCATGAAACCTACACCAAACGATCGCCAGTGTGCCAGAGGCGTGCGGTTTGGACTTTCGTGACCTTGGGTCAGGTCAAAGGTCACCAAATTGAAGAAAAACAATTTTGGAATTATTGACATGGCTGATCTCGGCAACCGCTGGTTCGATCTTAATGAAACCTTCACCAAACGAACGGGAGTATGCCGGAGGCGTGTGGTTTTGACTTTCATGACCTTGGGTCAGGTCAAAGGTCACGAGATCGCAGAAAAACCATAGTTTTAGGCTCACCGACATGGCCGATCTCGGTAACCGCTGGGTCGATTCCAATGAAACTTTCACCAAAACGAACGGCAGTATGCCGGAGGCGTGCGGTTTGGACTTTCGTTACCTTGGGTCAGGTCAAAGGTCACGAGATCGCAGAAAAACCATAGTTTTAGGCTCACCGACATGGCCGATCTCGGTAACCGCTGGGTCGATTCCAATGAAACCTTCACCAAGCGAACGGCCGTATGCCGGAGGCGTGCGGTTTGGACTTTCGTGACCTTGGGTCATGTCAAAGGTCATAAGATCGCAGAAAAACCATAGTTTTAGGCTCACAGACATGACCGATCTCGGTAACCGCTGGGTCGATTCCAATGAAACTTTCACCAAACGAACGGCCGTGTGCCGGAGGCGTGCGGTTTGGACTTTCGTGACCCTGGGTCAGGTCAAAGGTCACGAAATCGCAGAAAAACCATAGATTTAGGCTCACCGACATGGCCGATCTCGGTAACCGCTGGGTCGATTCCAATGAAACCTTCACCAAGCGAACGGCCGTATGCCGGAGGCGTGCGGTTTGGACTTTCGTGACCTTGGGTCAGGTCAAAGGTCACGAAATCGCAGAAAAACCATAGTTTTAGGCTCACCGACATCGCCGATCTCGATAACCGCTGGGTCGATTCCAATGAAACATTCATCAAACGAACGGCCGGGTGACGGAGGCGTGCGGTTTGGACTTTCGTGACCTTGGGTCAGGTCAAAGGTCATAAGATCGCAGAAAAACCATAGTTTTAGGCTCACCGACATGACCGATCTCGGTAACCGCTGGGTCGATTCCAATGAAACTTTCACCAAACGAACGGCCGTGTGCCGGAGGCGTGCGGTTTGGACTTTCGTGACCCTGGGTCAGGTCAAAGGTCACGAAATCGCAGAAAAACCATAGATTTAGGCTCACCGACATGGCCGATCTCGGTAACCGCTGGGTCGATTCCAATGAAACCTTCACCAAGCGAACGGCCGTATGCCGGAGGCGTGCGGTTTGGACTTTCGTGACCTTGGGTCAGGTCAAAGGTCACGAAATCGCAGAAAAACCATAGTTTTAGGCTCACCGACATGGCCGATCTCGGTAACCGCTAGGTCGATTTCAATGAAACCTTCAAACGAACGGCCGTGTGCCGCAGGCGTGCGGTTTAGACTTTCGTGACCTTGGGTCAGGTCAAGTCACGAAATCGCAGAAAAAAAACAGTTTTAGGCTCACAGACATGACCGATCTCGGTAACCGCTAGCTCGACCTTAATGAAACCCTCTCCAAACGAATTAAAAAAGCATGTTTCGCTTGCAGATCGCCGGACATCTCATGTCAGCGATAGTTTAGTATTCGCCTCGCTTGTACTATTGGCGTCACAAATAGCTCGGCGGCAGTCAGGCTGGGCATCCTGGCACCTGTACATCCTGCATGTGTATAGAGGTGGTGGGAAGCAGCATACCTAAGCAGGGTATTCAGATGCTGGGACGTTCGGCCTGGTTGCCAATCTATTTGTGAGATCAATGGCGAGTATGTGTGGTTGGAAACAATATATCTATACAGGATGTAGGTGTCAATACGCCCAACCTGACAACCAAGCTATTTGTGACGCCAATAATACAACTGACCTTTAAGTCCAACAACCCTTACTGGCCTTGTATTGGCCTGGGTGATAACTAACTAAACAGGAACAGCTTGTTATAAAACAGTTTTACCGGCAACTGGAGCATACGACGGCGCGTAGTTTTGCAATGAAGTATACGACGGCGCGTGGTTTTGCGAGATTCGTATCTTAAAGTTTTTAGACGCATCCGTCACGCACAACCGCTCAATTTTGGCTCACTCAGTTACACATCGCGGTAACATGATCAATTACGCGGTAACGTGACAGGTAACGTAGAAAGGTTTCGACCCGCGCACAACACGCATTGCTGATGATTACTGGGGTTTTAGGGTGCGTCAACCCATGTGGATTATACTGCACCCATATCAGACTAGCTTAGAAACGCGTCAGATTGTCACGTTCGGGTAAAACATGTCTGGGGGAGTAAGATGTCACCTAGGCAGGTACATATATGACTTGAACTAGTATCTCCGCGAGGAAGGCCAAAACTGCTCTGTTGTATACAAATCGGGAATCGTTTCCAAGTAAGTCCACTAATCAGGGATGCGGAGCCGGAGCCGCCGGAGCCGGAGTCGGAGCCGGAGCCGTCAAAAGCAGGGCGGCTCCGACTCCGAGACGGGTGAAATTAAACAAACAAAATTAGCAAACGTGAAATGAATGCAACACATCATACCTAGTATGGTATGGTATGGTATGAAAACGGACTTTGAAAAGCAAAAATGTTGAAATACTAGTAACATGTATAAATATCAGCAAACAATGGTAGAATAACCAAAAACCATATTCTAGCCTCAGTAGTCAATGCAATAGTTCCATGTTTAGTTTAGTTAAGTTCATTGTTTCAATCATCTACGGGTTCTTGTACCTTATTTGAGATGAGGTCAAACATTACAATTTACAACGGTATTCCTTGGACCATTCGCGGGATCGGGAGTGTTGTTGATTCGAGTCTCCCCTCTTCTGATTGCTCCAATACGGCACGAAGCAAGCGTCAGTTTACGAGGTCATAACACCGAGAAGTGATTTGGGCGGGTGCTGGTGTTTATTTAAAGAGAGATACAGGGTTTATATTGGAAATTTACTTATAATTGTCTGAAGTTAGCGCCTCTGAGTGGTCGGGGCTAGTTTTTTTTAAATATTCTCCTAGCTCTTACTTAATGGATCTATCACGTTTGGGATGTACGGAGCCGGAGCCGGTACATTTTTCCCGGAGCCGGAACCGGAGCCGCCGGGACATTTTACTTGAAGCCGGAGCCGGAGTCGCCCAAAATTTCCCAGGCTCCGGATCCTTGCCACTAATCTAAGAGTATGCGCTTCATATCCGAAGTGCCGCCTGCGTTCTTCTGCATATGCTGGGCACGTCACCAGCACGTGATGCACAGCCAGCGCGGCATTACACTTCACGCATTTCAGCCTGTCGTCCCCGCACAGTAAGTATATATGTGTTGCTAGCGTGTGTCCAATTCTGAGTCGACAAATGGCAACTTCGTCCCTCCTAGCTCGGCCGAATGACGATGGCCATAGCGTTAAGTGTGGTTTGATTCACTTTAATTTGCCTTGCTCCATTCGGTGCCAGCTTTCCTGTCACTGCCTGTAAGGAAATGATGATACAGTTTGGTAGTGGTCACTTGCTGGAAGTGGAAGCGCACGACATTGCGCATATCCCGCACGCCCTGCAGCCTGATCTGCCAGCTCATTTCCGCGGATTCATACATGTGTTTGAATCCAACAAAGTGTGACTTGCTTTCCCATACGATGGAGCGAAGTGAGTTGTAATAAAATGTCTTGTACAATGACGTTTTGGGGATAGAAACTACGCAATGCCAAGAGACTGCTGAGAGAGTCAGTCAGGATAACATGTGAAACCTCGTCATCAACCTCGATGTATGCCAGTGATTTGCTGATGGCAATCAACTCGGCAGTGAAGACCGTGGCATGTGGTGGCAGGGAAAATGATCTTTTGACGGATCCTGTCACAAAGGTACCACCCACTCCGGTGTTTACCTTCGAGCCGTCCGTGTAGGTGGAGGCAATTTTGGTACATCGTGGATATATGTTCTAACGAGTTTAAGTGCGACTCCTCTTTTGTGACATTTCGCTTTCTCATGTCAGCAAGGGTAACATCGATAGACGGGGAGATCAGCTCCCACGGAGGAACAGGATATTGCCGAATTGCAGGATATTCTTCATATTGCCGAATTCCTTGTAGTCGTATTTCCATTTGTCCCAGGAGCGTCTTCATTCGCACATAGTATGACGTTCCTCTCCTAATGTGATTTCGAAGAATCGCGTGCGCGTCATGAGAAAAAACTGCCGGATAAGATGGGTGTGTCGGGAACTGTCGCATTTTGCAGGCGTATCGAAGGTCTAGCATGTCTCGTCGCATAGACAGTGGAGGCTGATGAGCATCTACTAGCACGCGAAATGCCCCCGTAATTATGTGTACCGCGGCATGATGTACTGGGTCAAGCGTACGCTTTGTAGTAGCTCACGCGCCATTGTATATAAAACAAGCGTACAGGGTGCGCGGAAAGTCCTGGCGCTTTTCAACATTTTCGCAAACAAATGCAACTGGCTCATATATATTCAACAACAGGTCGTAACAGTGACTGGGAACAACAAGCCACATCCTTTCACCAACCGCTCACTCGATGTAACCGCCCTCGGCGGCGATGACGGCCTCGACGCGAGAGCGGAAGCCCTTGCAGGTCCTGATGATGTAGGCCGCCTCCAGCGCCGCCACGATGCGAGCCTTGAGCGACTCCAGGTTGGGATGAGAAGTGGCCTGGACCTCATCCTGCAGAACGCTCCACACGCTGTAATCGAGCGGGTTGAGGTCGGGCGACTGAGGCGGCCACATCTCCTTCCGCCAGAAGTGATCTGGCCCGCCGAGCTCCTCTGTCCGCTTGGCTTGGATGGCGGTGGCGTTGTGGGCGGGCGCTCCGTCCTGTTGGAAGACAAAATTGCCCTCCGGGTAGGTCGCCTTGACCCAGGGGATGACGTGCGTGTCCAGGAGCCCCTCGTAGACCTACCTGTTGATTTTCTCGTTGGCGTCGATGAAGATGATGGGGCATTTCTGCCCGTCGGACCCGACGACACCCAGGACCATCACCTTCTGCGGGTGCTTGTTCACGGGGTTGAACCGAATCCGGGGGTCCACTTCGTCAACAGGTTGGTCGGACAGGTAGCGGGAGTTCCTCCGGTTCAGCTGGGCGTCGACGTGGAAGAGCTTCTCATCGGAGAAGATCCGAACGAAGCCGGTGGTCACCGGGCTCTTCAAGAATTTGAGCAGCAGCTTGCTCTTCTCCAGACGGCGGAGACGCGTGGCCTCGGTTAAACGCGGCCTGTTATGGAGCACTCTGGACTCCATGTTCAAGTCTTGGTGGATCAATTCCCGCACTGATGTCTCGGGAAAGCTGAACTTCTTCGCCAGTCTTGTGATTGACTGCCGCGGATTTTCTTCGATTGCTTCTGACACGGCGGCCACGTTCTCGGGAGTTCCGAGCGACCGCGGCCGACCTGACCTGGGGGCATCTTCTAAGGACTCCACAGATCGGATCTTCGCCTTTATCCGCTGAACCGTTCGCCGAGAAACGCTGCATCGTTCCGCAACTTGCGCCTCGGTTAAGCCGAACCCGGCCGCCGCGCGCAGGCAGCCAGCGACAAGGTGCCGCTTCGTCTGTTTATCCATGACTGAACGCGATTCGAAGGTCATATTTGCACGCCCCCCGGCTGACCGGGTCGGCGAGGGTCACGCCTGCGGCCATTGACAGACTGGCCACCAATCACAGCGCGCGCTGGCAAGCATACCAGAAAAGCGCCAGGACTTTCCGCGCACCCTGTAGTCAAGCTTCGGGGGGATCAGACTACAATACAACAGGTGTAGTGTCTTTCTATCAGCACCGTATGACGTACGAGCCACATATTTCAGTATTGCAATTGCTTTAAAACATTTGTCTCTGAGTGTTTTGATATGATCTCTGTATGTTAGATGATGGTCAAGCTGCACACCAAGGAAACGAGACACTGTTGTAGGTACATTTTGCCCATACAAACTCAACGCCATGTCCGGGCAGCTACGCATACGTCGACAGAAATGAATCTTGAATCCATCACAACACGCATTGTGAAGTGTCTTCTCCGGGCGGGGTGACTCTCGCGCCATCACCAGGTGACTTCTTCGTCCTCTTATGCAGGACGTCCGAGAGTTGGTTGACCAGTCCACCTGTCAGATACTTGTCCAGCCATGATACTCAGGCACCTGTTTGCTATCATGAACTGTCTGTGGCGCGTGATGAAGTGAGCTGGACCGACTCATCCAGCTTGATGATCCTGTCAGACACGCGCTGACCTGCCGATCGGATGTCAGCTCGTCTTCACCAAGCGAAAGGGGCGGGGGTCGATGGCTGTCCTGGGTTCTGGGAACAGATATCGTTAAGTGGATGAGGACGTGATGGCCAGGTAAATGGAAAACGATTTTGACTGCCATATACATTCCACCAACCGTGGTGGTGTACACTCGAGCCTCGCTGTCCGTTACCAATGCACTGCACGATCACGGTATCTGTATTCGCTATACGCGGCATGGCTAGACACGCTGTTGTCTATGGCCTTGCTCTCAATGGCCTTGTCTATGGCCTCAGTCACTGTGTGCCGAAGCATTTCCATACTTTATTCATGTATTTCACTCCTTTCTTTGCAAAGTCAATTATGCTGAACCTCCCAACGGAGCAGTCGGGTGGGCAGCCCGGTTCTGGTAACTGGAGCAGGTATTGACCTGCTAAAGTGCTCCTACATAGGTGACCTGAGGTCAAATGGCAGATCTGGCATCTGTATTGGATCATTTGTAATGTCCATAACATCATTAATGCCAATTGAGCACTTAAACACAATAATAGCGATCCATAACACTGAGAAGCCAATTCATGCACAACCAGAACATTTTTATCTTATGACCTCATTTGACCTTGAAGATATTGACCTAAGGTTATGAAATTTGCATACAGTAGAGTTCACTGTGGTACCCATCCACCCTGCGAATTTCATTGCTCTAGCCTCAGTAGGAGCTGAGATCTTAGAGGGGGTGGAATCCACCCCCCTTCAGTGTGCCTAATTTTCTAAGGCCCTCCATGGTGCATGTTAAGTGAGATGTCAAAATCACCATGGAAGCAATGCTATTTATAATCATGTAAGTCTTGCAAACTTAGTTTAAGATAATTGCATACATATGACTGTTCCAATTTTGCATATTCTGAAAGGTGCATTCTCTGGAGATAATGATACCAACAATAATTATGCAAACACCTATGCTATAAACTGGCATTGTTTAGCAGTGCATCATCGATAATCTCTTCACCTGAAATTTCACTAAGGGATGTTCTTCATCATGATCCAAGATATGCTGCAGTGGGCAAAATATTATGCTTGTGAATGGGATACAGTTACAGACAAGGCATGCAGACTTCACAAACATGCACCAAGAAGCATGATGGTAGCACTTCTTTCACAAGGATGTCAATTCAGTGTGTATTAAGTGATATTTACACCCTGTTCCATGAATAATTTAACTTTTTCAACACTCCCAACAATCATGTTGCTGAAGTTGATGACTTAGCCTCAGATGTGTAACTTTATTAAAAGCTTTGCTAGTTTTAAATGAGGTTTGCAACATCCATCCTTGGATGTTGTAGAGATCTTCAAGATAAAAATGCACATTGAGAACTTCAAGATCAAATTCTGTGTTGAGTATCCCTTAAAAGACTGTGCCTATCAAGATGGTGGTGGTTATTGATTTTGGCAAAACATTGACCACTGAGTCATGTAGTGTCACCAATCTCTCACCTTGATTGGTCATGGGTGAAGAGTGGCAACAGGTGAGACTCAAACCCACAATCTTTCCATTGTGATGATGATGATAATGATGATGATAGCACAATGTCTATAGCATGCCTTGTAATACAGTCCCAATGTTGTCTATATTTTTGGCAATGTAGGTGTCCCCAGGGACTTCAACTAGCACTTATGTTTGCCTATGGAATGGACCAGGCAAGACCTTTCATCTCATTTGAGGACTAGACATTGAAGCACTAGGCATTTGAGCACTAGGCATCTCCATTTTGCAGTTTGTTACAACCTGCCTTTTTAGCATATAGCTTATAATCTGGTGTCTGGACTCGCCATGCTCCCTGGTTCCAAGGTGCTTTTCTACCAGATGCTAACTTTTCCCATCTTAACTCACTCAACCTTGATGATTGGAATTTTAGTTCACACCAAATTGCAGCACATCCAAATCCAAATAGCACCACATTATGGCAGATCCAAACTGTGGAGTAATAGTCTTCCCTTAGGCTGAATGACAGATCAATGACCACAAAAAGATGTGGTCTGCATCTGTTACTTAGATTATTGTTCATAGTTGTGACAATTCCGTATTTCTGTTGCAAAGAATGATCCTGGTATTCTGTCAATGCAAGCAGATTATATTCATTTGACATGAGGATGTTGTTCACCATCAAATATATGGATAACCTTACTCAAAGATTTACCACTCACACTTTCTTTATATCAACAGTGCATCTGAGTCCCCATCAGCAGACCACCAGTCAGCTATTGGTGACATTACTCAAATGTACACACACATCCAGCCAGGTGCAATGAATAACCCCCACAGAATCACCAGGGATATCTCCAAGGGGGTGAAAACATAACCTAGCCTAACCTAAACCTTCTGGGAGCTTGTCTTGGTATGTTTGATGTCACCATCAGCTGACTGGCTGAGTAAGCTGATGATGGCTTGCATACATTGTATATTTATTGGCTGGTTCTCACCAAACTTTATGCACAATCACAGCTAATGGCTCCACCCACTGTTTTGGTGGAGGGCTGAGGGATTGGGAAATGTCCTGAATGGTGCTAGTGTTGAACCCAGGACCTTTAGTACCCAGAGCTCAACACCTTAACCATTAGGCCATTGTTGAATACATTGTTGAGATAAAGGAAATGTGGATACATTGTTGAGATAAAGGAAATGTGATGGCTCTATGAATACTGAGCAAGTGTGCCATGACAACCTCCAGTGAAAAATCACAATTGGACCCCGCTCTTCTGATGGTGAAGCTTTTGCTCCACTGGAGGAAGATGGCAGCATAAAAATATCCACTGGGTTTGACAGGAATGACCTGTGGATGTTTGTGAAGCCACAGAAACAAACCCTGTAACTATTTTTTGTACAAAATGAAAGCTCAAGACAAAATTAGCTTTTTCACACTGCACACAAAAGTTCATCCAATCGCTAATTAAACTACAATATTCTGTTGAGCAAGACCATATTACATGATACGAGTTGTGTGCACAAAGCTTAAACCAACTTGATGCACAAACTAAAGGTAAGACATTACAATTAAACCATTACCATTACCATTAAACTGACACATATACTAAACTAAAATCACAGCTAAAATTACTTAACACAACTACCTACAATAGTAATTGCAATGTTAATCACATGCGCACTCCGAAAATGTAGTGATTAAATTTTGAAGAATTATTAGTAAACATTGTACTTTATTCGGAATTGGTTAACTCCTACCGCTAAATAACATTCCATTCAGATATACATCCATTAAAGATCCGGAAAAGGACGAAAACCAGCCTCATACTAACACAAGCAGCAACTCCGCAAACCACATGGGCCAAGAGAACTATCCAAGGTTGTTGAAATGGAACGTTCATTGAAGTCACTTGCTAACAAAACAAGTGTTGATTGTATCATTACTGACGTCATATAAATAAATATTCGTTAGTTCCTCGTGAGTGCTGTAAATAAGATAGGAAGTGAATAACATTGAAATCATTATAGAAGCCAAAAATTATGATTCAAATCTGACACACGGCCGATCGTTTGGTGAAGGTTTCATTGGAATCGACCCAGCGGTTACCGAGATCGGCCATGTCGATGAGCCTAAAACTATGGTTTTTCTGCGATCTCGTGACCTTTGACCTGACCCAAGGTCACGAAAGTCCAAACCGCACGCCTCCGGCACACGGCCGTTCGTTTGGTGAAGGTTTCATTGGGATCGACCAAGCGGTTACCGAGATCGGCCATGTCGGTGAGCCTAAAACTATGGTTTTTCTGCGATCTCGTGACCTTTGACCTGACCCAAGGTCACAAAAGTCCAAACCGCACCCCTCCGGCATACGGCCGTTTGTTTGGTGAAAGTTTCATTGGAATCGACCCAGCGGTTACCGAGATCGGCCATGTCGGTGAGCCTAAAATTGTGTTTTTCTGCGATTTCGTGACCTTTGACCTGACCCAAGGTCACGAAAGTTCAAACCGCACGCCTCCGGCATACGGCCGTTCGCTTGGTGAAGGTTTCATTAAGATCGAACCAGCGGTTGCCGAGATCAGCCATGTCAATAATTCCAAAATTATGTTTTTCTTCAATTTGGTGACCTTTGACCTGACCAAAGGTCACGAAAGTCCAAACCGCACGCCTCTGGCACACTGGCGATCGTTTGGTGTAGGTTTCATGAAGATCGAGCCAGCGGTTGCTGAGACGGTCCATGTCGGCGAGATGGTGTCGGTCAAACCGTGTCGGTGAGATGGTGTCTGGTTTTTAGTCCTTCCCGATAGCTTCACGTATTTCCACCAGAACAAAGTTGCAAAAGGTTGCAATAAAAAGCCCACAACATGAAAAGTAACACTCCAGTTACTGAAAAGTAGCAATTCGCCACAGCATTTGTGTACATAAATAACGTTTGTGATAAGCTTACCTGACCACTAGAATCAACTTGCCCCTCGCCTGGAGACAGGGCGATTGCGTTAGAACAATTCAAAATATTATTGATATATAGTTGTTTGAGTGTAATCGTTGGGACTCATTTGTGCTCAAAAGATAACTTTCAGAATATGGCCACAAATAATCAATCTGTCTCACCACAATCGTTCAAGTCCCTCTGAAGTAAAAATTGGCTCAGCTTACCTGGACTTCCCCCAACTAATAGCATCGCCCAGACTCGTGAGCCGGTGGCTCTTTCTCATTGTGACCGGTCTGAGTCGAATGAAAGTAAGGCTTGGCAGCCATGCTTCGTGACACACATGAATGTCTGGTGGCTGCATATGCTGAGGCGGACACAGGTCCCAGGGGAGGGGACCACCCATCCCTTGGTGATCATATTGGCGCAGTTGGAGTCGATTCCAGGTCCGGCCGGGGTGTTCTTGGTCCATGTTGACGCTTTGTTGGTGTTCTGTTCTATTCCATCATTTTCGTTATCACCCTCCCTTTGGTGAAGGGATTAGCTCCTGGTCTGAGGAATTCACAGTTCAATATGCACGTGCGTTTTCCTTGCATAGCCATACCAGACATTCAAGTGCAACTTTCTTGAGGTACGCATTCTCTAACTATATTGAGTATTTTGATAGCCATGGAAATACCACTTATACGTTTAGCGGTCATCTTCGCATGGAAACTACGAAAACTTCGACGGAAATTGTTGCTTTTCGGCACTGTTTACTGGAGTCACCTGTAGATCGCCGGACTAGGGTAAGATGCTCCTACAATGCACACCATCCCTAAAAGCCCACACACCGGTTCGTTATATTACACTGGGGGCGTACGTCACACCGGAATGACGCACACATCGGAATTTAGTGGTCCGATTGTTTCCTGCAGGGATGACTAACAGACGTGCGTATGCGTTGCTTGCTTTCGAAGTCGAGTGCTGACTTCTTGGAAAAAAACACATAATAAACAATATTGCGTAGTATCAGTCATCTTGGCCTTTTCTTCGCATCTATAACTTGTGATGACATATAATGGCTCCTTTGGACACGGTTACAATCAGAGGTGCAACCACGGGGTGTGGTGGCGTGCAGCCACCCTCCTCCCCTGACACCAAATGTACACCGGATGAAGCAAGAAGTTTAGGTATTTTCACCACGGAGAACCCAGGTTTTCTACGTTCTTCGGGTGCCAGAAACCTTTTCTATTTCATTACATTTTTTGGTTTTCGTATTGGAATCCTGGCTGCGCCACTGGTTCCATTACGTTTCTCGAGGCGAGAATCTGAATCACCCAGAACGCATGTGCTGGGTATCCGGTGTGATCTTTTAGCGCATCTGGTTACAACAAGCACAGGAGCAATGTCCCTATTACACACTCTTCGTGCACATGTACGGGCGGTGTTTCCTTGACAGGCCATTTATTGATCTGTGATTCTAATGGTGGGCGTCGCGCCAAAAGTGGCTGGGAAGATTTCGTACGTGTCCGTGTCATCCAAAACTAAGAGAGAAGTTGGAAAAATGGCTAGATTTTCCACAAGAACACGAAACGTGAAACTTGTGTGCTGCACTGTAAAGCTGTGTTATTTTGACCTTGAAGAAGGGACGACCAGCGGTGAATCGAGGACCGGGTCTGGATTTGGGGGCATTACACGGGGGTCGGGATCTGTGATATTTGAACGCCCCCTCCCCCATTTCGACCTCGTATCAGCGTTCAAGCGTGCGCGTCGCCAAGTACCCGCCAAGAAAGCATACCGGCGGATCGGCCGTCTCGCCCTTCGTTGTTTATGTGGGGCAAAAGCAGCAGCCACACTTGGCAACTGTACTTCCCCTGGCGGGAAGCATTCGCTGAGCGGCACTAGCTAGTTAACCGCTGATCTATTGCTACAGTGGTGGGAGCATTTCAATTGTCACCGGCGGTGCACATGTGCCTGCTAGTGGTGGATAACACCATAGAGGCCGTGCTGATTTTGTTATCGCGGAGAAAACTGACGTTATGTGAGTCCAAATGCTCTGTCCCCCAGTCAGCACTACGCACAGGCTTCAACCCGTGAATGTCTTATTTTGAACCATTTGGGAGGGAGTTGCTCAACAATATTGGGAAATGGATCCGAACCTATCCTGGCAGATGAATCCAAAAGGGGTATGCGTTTAAGAGGCTCTTCACAAATGCCTGTCAGTGGCCAGTCAGACTAGTCGCGGCCGTGAATGGTTTCGAGAAGTCAGACATGTTCCGCCGGACATGGATCCACAGATGAGGATGCTCTCGCCCTGGCAGAAGATACTCCGTGCCAGTTGGAAGCTCCTCAAAAGGTTCTCTGTGCAATTTGGAAGCTCTTCAGACGGTTCATCCGCGCCAGTTGGGAGCTCCTCTCCGCACATCCCCGTTGCTGATTCG
This sequence comes from Imbricaverruca yamaguchii, assembly GCA_034440575.1. Classification (NCBI taxonomy): domain Eukaryota; kingdom Metazoa; phylum Arthropoda; class Thecostraca; family Neoverrucidae; genus Imbricaverruca; species Imbricaverruca yamaguchii. The sequence goes on along the minus strand of JAOTOL010001483.1, from coordinate 657,354 downwards.
GCGCAAGACACCGAGGGGCTCTCCAACTCTGGTCCTGATGACGGCGTCGCCGACACCGCTCCTGCCGGCGTCGGCGTCGCGACACCCGACGGCGTCGGCGGCAAGTCGGACGATATTTACATCGTGGAGACTGATGGTGAGATAAATAGAAGCCCCCTCCCCTGAAGGCCATCCTTACGCCTGCTGCCGGAATATCACGTGTAAAGAGAACAGCCGTCAACAGGAAAGCGATCAAAGTAAAAAATATATATTTTCGCAATTGCGTAGCGCATGAAGTAGATACGGCAGCACAAAAGCGCACCGACAGTGCGGGAGAAGACTCCGAAACAACGAGCATTCAGACCAAAGTTAATGGCTGTCCGATAGTCAAGCTGGTGATGTATTCAGTGGTGTAGGAGGTACGGGTACTGGTGTCAAGATCTGATCCAGCGTTATTCTTGCGCCGGACGAGCACGTGTACCGTGCACCAACGTGACCCAAGCCCGGTCAGCTCAATTTGCGATGTTTGTCGCGATTGAGCATTTATCGTGATGCCACGCGGGAACCGTTACTGCCAGGCGAGGTGGTGAATTGCCGCTGTTGCACCCGCGTGCCACAGTGGCGATTATGATAAGCATACCAACGATATATGACCTTTGGTTGGTTTGGTTATTTGGGCTTTCGGGCACATCGACTGCGTTGGTCATACAGCGCCCAGATAATGACCTTTGCAGTCGATGCGCCCATAAACTACAATAACCTAAGTATACCAAGTATGCGATTTTTGGTTGATTTCGTGCAAATGCTCGTGTAGTAGACTGCCGCCAGATGTCACGGGGTGGAAGCACGTCGGTGTGGAGCTCCAACCTACCAGATAAGTCGTTGCAGAACAGGGCAGTGCACTAGGCTAAGCTGTAGCGGCTTGAGTGGTTACGTTTACTGACGTGTCCGTTGGCGAGAGCTCCAAAGATCCGTCGAACTTGTTGGCACTTGTATCCGGCGGCGACAACGAATACCATAGCGTGAAGGTACCAGAGAGAGAGCAGGGGGGAGAATGGTTTTTTAGGCGTGCCAGACCATAAAGGTCATTTGCGCCGCCTTTAAAGGAACACGTTGCATAGCTGTCTATGAAAGCGAGTGTTACGATCAAAGTACTGGCAAGTGCACATTTACGTTGGGGGAATTTTGCGTTATACTTTGTGCGAAGTTTTTAGGTGCTGGAGGCGGGAGCTGGGTTGGGGACGTCTCCTTGATGTCTAACTGGTTTTAATTTTACTTTACTCTTCCGCATAATAATTTGTGGTTTGGGTGGGGCTGGGGTGTTTTCAGTCTCGAGTTGATTATGCCAGGGTGCCGGCTTTAGCCTACTCCTATCGAAGAGCACCGAGGGATTTTTACCGTGCGGACAAGGAGGCAATTGTCCACACCGCCTCTCACGCCGTCTGCCGCGTGTTAGTTGTTAGTAGTTGGTTAGTTTATGCATGCCATGTAGGGTTGTCAGTTGGGTTAGTACGGTGTTTCATAATTTGGCCCTCTACGTCCGCTGCTCCTATGGGTAGCCATTTACGTTAGGTGTCGGAAGGCAAATCGGCTCATCTACGTCCGACGGCTCCTCTGGGTAGTGGTTTTACGTTAAGCTATTTTTTTCGTTGTTTTCCTAAAGCAAGTCGGCTCATCTACCTCCGACGGCACCGCTAGGTAGTCAATTATTCCTAACTGGGGAGCAAATCGGCTCATGTACGTCCGACGCCATGCGGGGATGGCTATTTATGTGCTTCCTACGAGTGTTTCGCGGTCATGTATTGCAAGTTGATGTGAACGTTAGTGGTGTCTAGAGAGCTCCTGCTATTTCTGTGGCATACAGATATTCAAATAGTAATTGAATGAGTTCTGCGTGTTTGTCACCGAGAAGCGATGGAAGCGATAGGGTGATGCCCTCTCTCTGGCAGAAGGCCTTAAGTGGTTGTCTCTGAGAGCTAAAGCTACTGCAGTCTAGCAGGATGTGGCATATGCTTAACGTGGTGTTGCAGGTGTCGCAGTGAGGTGTTGTGTGTTGGTCATCCTCTAATCGAGGCTGTGTTAGTTTTGTGGAACCGGTTCTAAGTCTAGTGAGGATGACCTCTTTCTCTCGGTGAGACTGATTTGATGTATTCTATGTGCCTATGGTTGGTTTTATTGCGTGGGCGTGGTTAGATTTGTGTTGTGTTGAGTTGTGTTGTGTCCATGTGTTCTGTTGGTGTTGGCGAATGCGATGTTGTATGAGTGCTTTGCAATCGTCTACCGAATATTCCACGCTGGGGTAGGTGTTCGATGCTAAGGCTTGCTTTGCGAGCCGGTCTGCTTCTTCGTTACCTGGGATGTTGGCGTGGCCCGGAATCCAGAGGAAGGAAAAGTTCATGTTTACGTTATGGGCCACGATTTGTTGGATTCGATCAATGATGTGATGAGGGCAGTCGTGGGTGTTGGTAATTGACTGCAGGACGGATTTGGAGTCTGAGCAAATCACTACGTTTCTGACTTTTCGCTTAATGAGAATTAAAATATCGGCCAGAATGGCCATTGCTTCAGCAGAGTAGATGGAGAAGTTATCCGATAGACGTTTGGAAAGTCTGAGACCTGGTCCAGTGATGCCGATGCATACCTTAGCCTCGTGTTTCGACCCATCCGTGAATATGAATAATTTGTGATTGTTGTCATCGGCGAACTTGTGAAAGAGGCCTAGAATCTCCGCCGATGTGATAGTGGCTTTCTTCTCCGAGAGCAAGTACTCGACCTTTGGTTGACTGAAAGTCCAGAAGGGCCTAATGGGCGGTCGAGCTGCAGTGGATGGCATTGTGAGGTTAAGATCTGAGAGAGCCGTGGCAATTTGAATGCTATATGGGGGAAGTTTGCGCGCAAATCGGCTCTTGTCGTATCTGCCAGGCATGAAGCAGCGCTGTGCCGGATGATTTTGAATGGATTTGATTTTGATGTGGTAACGGCACAGGTGTTGTGTCCTGTGGTGGAGTGATGGTGTGTTTGAGTCTACTAGAAGACTAGCTATCGGTGTAGCGCTAAGGGCGCCTGTGGCTGCTCTGATGCAGCTGTTTTGGATGACTTCTAATTTTTAACTCTGACTTTCTGAAATTGTGGAAAAAAATGATGTTGTTGTATTCTATGATGGGTCGTATGATTCATGTGTACTGTCGCAGAAGTGTTTTCCTGTCTCCGCCCCAGTCTGTGCCTGCAAGTGCACGTATTATGTTGACGCGCTTCGCTTCGTGATGTCGGTGATATGGGTGTTGAAACTGAGTTTTTCGTCTAAATGCACCCCTAGGAATTTGAAACTTTTCACATGTTCGATGGCTTTGCCATCAATTTTAAGTAATGTTTTCGGTGTGGGACGGAGACGACTGTATGTGACAGTGGCCGATTTCTCTGCGGACAGAGTGAAGCCCCAAGTTTTGCACCACTTTGCAATGTGGTCTAGTCCTGCCTGAATGTTTTTTTTTCAGCTTTAGGGAAGCATTGTGATGTTGTCCAGATTGCTATGTCGTCCGCGAAAAGTGAGTATTGAAGTGAAGTGTCCCCGTGGTCGGCAAGTATGTCGTTGATCATGATGATGAAGAAGCTCGGTGAAAGCACGCTCCCCTGAGCCAGGCCCTGCTCCTGAGTTGTGGTGTTTGATGTGAGATTGCCGCACCGGACCCTAAGAGTTCTATCTCTGAGGAAGTTGAGAATGAAGTGTGCCATGTGTCCGCGTAGGCCTATCTTATGGAGTTTGTGTGTGAACGCTGACTTGTGTACTCGGTCGAAGGCGGCAGTGATGTCTAGGTAGGCAGCTATTGTGCGTTTGATGTATAGACCACTTTTGATGTCATGCACTAACCCAATGAGATTGTCTGTAGTTGATTTTTGCCGTTGGAAGCCGCATTTAAATTCGTTGAGCAGGTCGTTGTGTTCCAGAAATTGCTTCAATCGTGTGTTGACCATGCATTCGACCAGCTTGCTAGCACAGCTAGTAAGTGAGATGGGTCTATACCCTTTTCGGGTGGAGTGATCTTTGTGCGGCTTTGGTAATAGTATGACTACGCTCTCCCGCCAGGATGCGGGAAACGTGTCGGTTTGATACAGTTCATTTATGGCCGTTAGTAGATACGTCAGGGAGTTTTTGCTAAGACGCTTAAGAAACTGGTAATGAATGTCGTCCGGCCCAACCGACGCGTTTCCACACTTGCTGATGGCAAGTTCTAATTCGTGCATAGTGAATGACTGATTGTAGATTTCTCTATTTTCAGAGCTAAAATTTGCTTTGGAGGCAAGGGCGTCTAGGACGCTTACTATAGTGGTGTCATAGTTGCTGTTGCCGGATACGTTGGTGTAATGTAGTTTAAAGAGGTCTACGACTTGTTGTGGGTCAGTGATGTGTTGTCCATTCACCGTCAGCTGGGGGAAAGGGCCTGGTGGTGGGCGTTTCAGGTTGAAGCGCTTCATCAGGTCCCAGATTCTGCCGGTAGGTGTGAACCTATTGAATTGCGAGGCAAAAGACAGCCAAGAGTTTTGGCGCGCTGTTCGAATTGTGTACCGGCAGTGTTTTTGAGATTGTCTGTATGCTGATAGGTGTGCTTCGCACACGCATCTTTTGAATTGTTTGCGGGCACGGCGCCGTGCGGCGATTGCCCTTTAACAGTCCGGGTCCACCATGGCGTAGATGCCTTTTTCCTAGGCTTGTTACTTTTTGGGACTGAATCTTGTGCTGCTGAGCTGATGGCCCTTAGGATTGTCTCTATCTTACTAGTATCTGAAGTTGCTAGGTTGAGGTCCACCTGTTCCTCGAATTTAGTCCAGTCCGCTCTTTTCAAATTCCAAGATTGTCTGAATAGCTTAGTGTGGTGGATAGCGTCCGTGCTGAGCCTAATTGTGATTGGAGAGTGGTCGCTCAGCCCGGGAACGTCTGAAACTGACCAGTCAAATAGTGAGCTAAGTCGTGGGGTGCAGCACGTTAAGTCTATGCAAGTGTCCGATCTTAATAAGGTCGGGTTGTGGCGGGTGGCGGCCCCGGTGTTAAGAAGTACTAGGTTGTGGTCCGAAATAAACTGGTGAATTTGGTGCCCTCTAGTGTCTGTCTGGTCGCTTCCCCATGAGGGATGTTTAGCATTAAAGTCCCCCAGAATGAGAACTGGTGGAGGGGCCTGAAGCAGCAGGTCGTTCAGCTCCTGTGGTGTGGGGGTTTCAGCTGACGGCGAAATGTATAGTGAGATTACTGTGTTTTGGCAATGTGAAATTTTGAGGCCGACTGCTACGCAATTCAGGGGGTATTTAGCGTTACTCGACGATGAGGTATGCTGTTTGCTATGAGTATGGCTGCGCCCCATTTCCTATGTGGGCCGTTTACGTTGTTTAGGTGCCAAGTGTAATCGGGAATTTTGTTCCAAGTGGAGTCAGAATCTCGAAAGTGAGTTTCTTGGAGCGCAGCGAGTAGTGATTTTTGTTGCAAGAATTCAGATTTAAATTCTTTGAATTTGCCTGGAATGCCTCCGACGTTCCACTGGAGAAAGAGTCCCATTGCCGAACGTTTAGTAGCTCTGTGTTCCTAGACTGGGGTAGTGTCGGTGTCGATTTGGGGAGAAAGGTTGAATCGATAAACGGAGAGAGTGTTTGGAGGTGTCCCAGGCAGTGGTGGTAGCCTGGACCTGGTCGCATGGGTTCTGGGGGGTGATTGGGTGGAGTGGCGGCGATATTTGCGCTTGGGAGGCACGGTGGGTCGCTCTGATGTGGGCTCGACGGGCATGGCAGGAGAAGCAGGTTCGGTCTGAGTGCTGACCTCAGACGTGGTTTTCGAGTGGGTTTGGGTATGTGTGCAGGAGGTTGTGTGAGGTTCGGTTTGGCAGGAGATGGTGGCCTTGGGCTTGAGGTTGGTCTGGGTCGGTGTGGTGGCCTTGATTCTAGGCCTTGGTTTGGGTCGGCCGGATGGGTGTGGTAGCGGCCGAGGGCCTGGAGATGGTAGTGGGGGGAAAGCTTCAGGGTGGTGAGGTCGGCCCTGGCCGGTTGGAAGGGGTGGCGCGAAAGGATACGGCCAGTTCCCATGGAGGATGGGTGGGTGCCAATGGGGGATGAAATGGAGACCGGGTCTGGGTGTTGGAGGAGCGACGTTGCCGGGTCTGAGATGGGGTGTGAGGGGAAGCAGCCCCATTCCTCGGTGGGGTTGACGTGGGATGCCGGACTCGCGGTGGAAGGAGTGTGGCGGGAGGCCGGGCCGTGGGTGAAGGGGATGTGGATAAGGGCCAGGTCCGAAGTGGAGAGGATGTGGGAGCAGGCCAGGTCCTGGGTGGGATGGGGTGGGAAGGAGTGGTGAGCGGCGAGGTCGAGGGGCAGTGGGCCGGGGAGTTCGGGGATCGGTGGGGCGGTTGAGTCGAGGGTCGGAGGGGCGGTTGAGGCGAAGGTCGGAGGGGCGGTTGAGTCGAGGGTCGGAGGGACGGTTGGGGCGGGGGTCGGAGGGGAGGTTGAGGCAAAGGTCGGAGGGGCGGTTGAGGCGAGGGTCGGAGGGGCGGTTGGGGCGAGGGTCGGAGGAGCGTTGAGGAGGGAGTTGTGCCGGGCTCCGGGAGCCGACTGCTGGTGGGATGGTAGGACCGGTGGGGGCTGGTGTTGGGGGGGGCTTAGGTGTGGAGAGCGTGGCTGCGTAGCTTCGCCCGGTGGTAGGTGCTGTGTGGAGATGTGCGGTTGTGGTTATACGAATGTCAGTGGTATTGTGGCGTAGATGCTGTCGTGCTGTTACGTGTGGCACTCGGTGGATTGCCGCATACCGGCACACCGCCCTCTCCTATGCCCACTTGGGGCAATTGGGGTCGGTGGCGGGGTGCGGCCCTGCGCAGCCTGCACACTTCCGTTCGGAAGAGCTGCAGTCGGATGTTGCGTGGTGACCGGCGCACTGGCTGCACCTTGGAGATGGCGACGTGCATGCGCGTTCGCCATGTCCGTACCGCAGACAAGACCGGCACCGTAGTGGTAGAGGCACGTAGAGGCGTACCTCGTAGGCCTTGCTCTGTATGTGTACGTGTGATGGCAGGTATTGTGAGTCGAAAGTCAGTACGACCAGGTTGTGCCCTGAATGCGCCTCGCGTTTGATCTGGCTGACTGTGGCTGTGGAATCCTTGAGTGCTGAGGCGTCGAGAAGTGCGGCGATGTTGTTGGTAGGCACGCTATCCAACTCTGGGGCGTGAATGTAGCCCCGACTGGTGTTTAAGGTGCGGTGCAGGGTGAAGGAGTAGCGCTGGCCGTTAAATGTGTTTGTATTCAGAAGTGGTTTTGTATCCGCGCTGCTCTGTGTTTGTACTAAGATGTGGGTAGTGTGCGTGTGGATCTTGAAGTGAGTAGAATTTAGAATGTGTCGGAGTGTCCTCTCCAGAGTGAAGGAAGACTCCTGTGTGATGCTGTATCCTGTGTTCGTGTACACACCTACTAGGTAGGTGCCCTGTGTGGTGCTGGCGGCGGGCGCCATGGTGTTTACGGGTTCGGTCCCCCCCCCCGCAAGTGTCCCACCTGACTGAAAAAAAACTACCCGGATTCGTTGCACCCTGGACCGAGCTTTCGCTCTCTGGTCCCAGCCCCGGCCGCAATGGCCCAAGACTGGACTCCGCACCGTTAGGTTTCCTCCGTGGGTCAAGGCTCGTTTGGAGACAGAGAAAAGTCGGGGATATGGTGAGGGAGGTTTTCCTTCTAGAGTCGCAGGAGTGCTTCTCTAGGGTCCCTGGAGCTCTTGGTGTCTTGTTACTTCTGCGGCTACGGGTTTGTCTTCAGCTCAAACCCTGGACCTTCCTGCTGCTCCTCTTGCTTGTGCGAGGCTTTTTGCTTGCTGGCTTCCTGCTTCCGCCCGTGCGTGCGCCCTGTCCAGCGTCTGGCGCTCGACTGCCGTGGAGAGAGCAGTTTGCATGGCACGTTATGTGCGGTAACAGCCGACGTGTCAGAGTGCTGTTCCGTTGCAGCGGCCCGCACGCATGCGCAATGACCTGGGCGAGGTCACGGGCGATACTAGCCAGTTGCCGGGTGTCTCTGCGCATGCGCATAGTAATGGTCGTCGCGCGACTCATGTGCTGTCAGAGCACGAGTTACTAGAAGCTGTGGATAGGTGTTTAGCAATTGCTCATGTTAATATATTTACTTAGTTTTATCTGTTAAGTACTTTTGTAACGCGCAAATTATACTATATCAACCTAGCGACGCTGCCCAGCGCCATCTTGTCTTTAGGCGCGGCCTCGTGGCTTATATTTCTGTTGTGTAGAGGAGTAAGTTTTGGTCTTTTTGGTGTTAAAGTTTAGGATAGAGTTTAGGATTTAAATAGTTAGCTTCAATTACACTGGGTATATCTCCATATACCGGGTAATTGTACAGGTATATAGGGTTCTTCATTTTTGGAGTACTTTACACACGTTCCTGGCGGGCGGCGCGCACGTGCTCGGCCCGTGCGACGCCAAAAACCAGGCGGTGAGTGTGCGGCTGGACCCGGCCCAGCTGCCGCACAGCCGCATCTTCGCCAACGCATCGGCGGCCACGCTGGCGCTGTTCACCGCCGAGCCGAATTTAGCCATGTTCCACTCCAGCTATGTGCTGACCGACAGCTTCTCACAAACGGCGGCGCAGCTGCGCGCCGTTGCCACCAGCGTCGACCGCGCCGGCCTCGTCTACGTGTCTGTGCTGGAGCACCGCCGGCTGCCCATCTACGGCGTCCAGTTCCACCCGGAGAGGCCGGTGTTCGAGTGGTCGCTGCTGCGGCGCACGCGGCCGCCGCCGAGCGCTACCTGGCCGACTTCCTGGCGGCCGAGGCGCGCCGCAGCGACAACACGTTCGACGACCCGGCCGAGGAGCAGAGCGTGCTCATCTACAATTTCCAGGCCCACTACACGGGCGAGCGTGGCTCGTCGTTCGAGCAGGGCTGCTTCTTCTAGTGACGGTCGTTCGAGAGGTGGTGGCAGCGGGAGGTCGTCGGCCAGGCTCACTGGCCTTCGGTTGCGCACAATTGAGAGCGCTGTGCGGACAGTGGTGCAGACATGAAACACAGACGGTGGTGTCGACACTGATGACGCCCATAACCACAAACTTAGGAAACAAAAATGACCCTCTCGCAACAGAACACATTCCAGTATCATAGAAATAGACCCAAGGGATAGAGCTCACTCAGGGACTAAGGGGATCAAAGATGTCCTGCCCCATCCCTGAAAGGGACCAGCAAAAGGCGTGCCTCCTCTCTCTCTTGATGGACATGGGGCCTGCGGTTCCCCTTTGACCTGTCAGTGCTTGAGTTGATGTCTTTACAGACGAGTCTCGTCCGACGTACTGGGCAAACAAAACACAAGCAAACAAGCTGGGTTGCAATAAAAAATACACCAGATGGCAAGCAGGAAATTTCGAGTTTTTCTTTACCACGCAAACAAAAATCGGCGCGCTTTACCGGTCAACAACTTACACTGTTACCATTTCTTTTCATCGCCACCCCCCCCCTTTAAGAAAATCCTGGCGCCGCCACTGCCTCTCCCCCACCATGATCAGTCAATTGAGCACCACTGCAACCTCGGGTCTGGTCACCCTGTTTCCTCGCTGTGGGATACACTCATGGTCAGTGCTATGGACAGGCCTTCAAAGCTGGTACAGGGAAAAATTCAAGCTTTTTATCCAAATGGCTCTAAACGTTTGCTTGAAAAACCACGAAATCAACAACTTTAAGCTACAGTCTTTTTAGGTTGTAGAAGGAACTGCTCCTACTGTTCGCACCACCTTCCCTCCCCAAGAACAGAAACACCTATATTTCATGGGCTGGATTTTACATTGGAGGTCTAAGTAAGCCACTTTCAGTAATTCAGACTCAAAGTTCACACATCCCAGACAGAGTAGCGTGAACAGTGGCGTACCTAGTATTTGCATGCGGGGGCAAACGGATTTCGACGTGACTCAAGAAAAACTCGTGCAAATAGTCGCCGGATTTCGACCAGAACATTTCATAAGCATACTTGTTTATTTTTTAGGGTACCCATTATCATGTTATGCTTAGGGAGTAGGAACAACTTAATTTGGCGCTGCAAGGTACCAAACCCATCACCATCGTTCTGGAGTCAGTGGATTTCAACACTCTCCCTCCTGTTCAAATACTTCCGAAATTACCGGCAAGTTTTCAGATATAAACTGGTCGGCATGTATATATATATAAAGACATAAAAGGTTGGTGCAACTATGAGCCACAAGGGACCTTCTTGGATGCACTCTGTAACACTCAACCAGTTGCCCACCAAATCCGTCGATCAGCCCCCCTGTAATACTGAAAAGCAAGCTCTCTATTCTTATAGTGATTATCTAAGCTGTTTTTAGAGACGTTCAATGTTGCTGCTACTTACAATGGGTTCTGGCAGCTGGTTCCAGTGTTTTACTACCCTGTTGTTGAAGAAAGACTTTCTTAACCTTGTTCTGTTGCGGTTAACTTTAATTTTGAATCGATGACCTCTAATGGCATTATTTCTGTTCGATTCAAACATTTCCCCAAGATATCCCCTCTCCAAACCATGGACAAATTTAAAGACCTCGATGAGATCTCCTCTCAGCCTATCTAGGTGAAAATACATTCAATTTCTTCAATCTTGCCTCATATGCCAGGTTGCTTATACCATTAACCATTTTTTAGCCCTCTTTTGTACTCTCTTTAAAAGCCAACAATATTTTTTTCATAGCTAGGAGACCAAGCTTGGATGCAGTATTCCAAATGAGGCCTGACATTTGCACAGTAAAGCTTCCTCATGACTTCCTCACTTCTGTATGATACATTTATATTTATTGCCCCGAGCATTCTCAGTGCCTTCTTCCTGGCTTCCTTGGTCTGTTCTGATGCCGCCAATTTTGTGTTTAGAAGAACACCTAAATTCTTCTCCTGTTGAGTCACTGATAGCACTTGGCCACCTATCAAGTATGGAGCCTTCATATGCTGCTTATCTACATGCATGATTTTGCACTTACCAAAATTAAATTTAATTTGCCATTCTTCGGACCACTTCACAAGTTCGTCTAAGTCTTTCTGCAGCGAGATATGCTCATGTTTACCTGTTATTGCCCTAAAGACCTTCAATTCATCCGGAAATTTCGAAACTTTACTGCTTAGGCCACTTTCAATGTTATTTACAAATATAATGAACAGCAGCTGCCCCAGTACTGACCCCTGGGGGACTCCACTAAGAAGATTTTGCCATGACGACTTTGTACCATTTAGCATCACTTTGCTGTCTGTCTGAAAGCCACAACCAATTGGATTTGTATATATATATATATATATATATATATATATATATATATATATATATATATATATATATATTATAATCCTGATTAGTGTACCATGGATTATTGGGGCGCAAAATTCATGAAGTTAATGGGAAGCCCCACATCGATAGGTCACATCCTCCATGGTAGGTACCCTATGTTAACCCGCGCCGTCTTTCCGGACAAATCCTCCCACCCCGCCTCGGGGGGGGGGAGGGTGGTTGAAGACTCCCCTCTAAAATCCAAACTAAGCACCGCACGAAAACGAAAGAGGTCTCATCGGAAAGCGCTCGACGAGTAGGGTCCGAGTCCACCCTCCAAAACAATTTCCCTCAAAAGCAACGTCACCAGGGAGCTATATTTTTCACATTTCACGACTCACCTTATATTTTTGACTCTGGGGAGTTCATTTTGGGGGATATCTGAGAAAACAAAATTTATTTTGAATGAGAAAAGGACAGCGAAATCGACCAGGGCTATAATTTTGGCCCCCCCCCCCCCCATTTGTTGAAATTTCACAATTTTGAGTTTTCAACTTTTCTTCAATTTTACTTTTCCAATGGGTAGAGCAGACCGAGAAACGTTGTTGGAAGTCAACTTGCCCTGATAAAAAATGCTTACTTTAACCAGAATCCTGTATTTGAACTGCAATTTGGCAAATATGCAAAACTTATATATAGTCAAAAACGAAAAAAAAAGAAAAACATTCCACTCAGACGTTTTGTTGCATCCCTAAAGATAAGGAAACGCTGAAAGTTTCATTAAAATATCTGTATCCGTTAAAGCGTGACGACTGGTTGAACTTTTTGGAGGTGACCTAAATTGACCTTGACTAACTCGTTGACCCTAGATGACCTGACCTACAAATTTCGAATCAGCATGTCAAATTGATGTGGAAAAGTTATGCCAAATTTGGGCGCGCTACCGCGCGCCGTTCGTCCGCTATTCGCGAAGAACCTGGGGGGCCGGTTGAAGGCCCCCCGAGACGGGACGGGTTAATTAAAAGTATAAATTATTCGGGGACAGAGCAAGCACTGGGGAGGCACTTGTACCTCGAAAATATATCAAAGAACACCCTTGGTCTATACGCATATTAATGACAATGGAAAACAATCCTGAAAACCAGCTGCAGGTTCCTTATCTGCACATGGGTAATAAGGGTGTGATATTCCAACCAGTATGCACTGAGAGAAAAGTTTATTCCACCCTCTCAAAAACACCTCAAAATCATCTGCGTACAATTCCATAAAAGCATCCATTATTCCTTGCCATCTTGGAATAAACAGGTATGATTTGGAATGAGTTGGGGAGAATTTCCTCTTTTGATGGGAATGATAAGGCATCGCAGGGTTTAAAGTGGGATTGCTGTCATGGGAGTTACAGCTGTACCCCCATATAATTCCATCCAACTTTAATCATTCTCCCACTTTATGCAACCAGATTCCATATAGTTCCTCGTTTGAAACTCTCACAAAAGTCCTGCAGGGAATCCAGCAGGGAGTTTTGGGGAGCTTCTGAAGGTTTTAAGGTGTTCTTGCCCGCATGCAACGGCAGCCATATTGTATTTGTGACGGTACTGTCTTACAACCAGTGCTTGCTGTGGAACCTGGATTTTTTACCTGCAGGTATGTTGTTGCATGGTGGGGCATTCCTAAAGTATTTACAAGTGTTGGTGCAATGCATTCTTTCCATTTTTGTTTGGTCCTGTTACTACTTACTATCCCTCAGTCAGTGTTTGCAGGAATAGTTTGTGGAGTGGCTGAACAGGCACATCAGTCAGTATCCTTTGAAGCTGTCCATGATAGCAGGGATCGAACATTTTGTAGCAAGAACCCCAGCAGACGGATGCGTGCAGGGGGGTGCCGTCCCTTCAGCGGCCATAGGGCCACTTTAATTTCTGACGTCATTGGTCAGACATTTCTTGCGCATTTACTGTGCCAGAGAACAACCGTCGTTTCAAATCTCTGGCGGTGGTGCGGCTGCCTGCGGTATATTATAGGCTTTTCTGGTCTTTGACTAGCTCTGCTCTGAGGCTGAGTGCTCGTAGTAATGGGATACTGCTCTGTGGCTAAGTGTGCTTCATCGTTCAGGAAGAATCCTGACATCTCGTATTTTATTTTTCCGAAAGATGCTAAAAGAAGAGCAGAGTGTACAGGTGTGCGAGACAGGACCCGATGAACTTGAAGACGGCTCGGATCTGTTCGAACCATTTTGTGGAAGGTGACTTTGACCCATCACGCCTACTGAAACGGTCCATGGGCTTCAAGGCCAAGCTGTTCCTACGCAAAGATTCTATTCCGTCCGTGAACCAAGGTATGTAGTCATCTGTTCATTTTAAGCACTTAATTCAAGTTATGTTACTTGCTTTGGCAACCGGCTTGAGGCTATTTGTATAAATGCTCAATGTTTCAAGTAGGTAATTATAATTTAATATTTATTGTAAATAAATATTGATAAATAGATACTAAATATTAATATTTATTGGTTTATACAACATTTCTACCTGCAATTAACTGCATGTATTTTTTGTTCATGCCTGCCTTAGTATGCAGACTGAGGTTCAGACTGCAGTATGCAGACTGAAGCAACCCATGCAAGAACTTGGATTTAAAAACATCAAGTTGGTTGATTACCAGCAAGTTAGGTCAGTTGTATTGAGTTTATGCTGGTGATGGCTCAAAGTAATGATGGGAGTCTGCCAGTCTGTAGAATGTGAACCACCAAAAACATGCTTTGAGTTTGGTTGTATTGCAACACAAACAATGTGTTAAAGAAATGTAACTTAGCCTTGGAAAACACTCTTTAAAAAAAACAATCAACTCACCCCGAGGTAAAATTTTAAGAATAGTTTTCTTCTTTAAAACATTACAAATTTAAAATTACCTAAGCTAGTTTGACATCTTCAGCTTTATGATGGCATAATATGTGTAATGCTTGTTGGAATATTTTAATGCAGAAAAATGCTGTATATTTCGATGTTTATCCCCATTGCTTGTCTGTTTTAAAAAATAGTCTACATTCTTGCTGGGGTGGCTTCATGAACCAGGGTCCTAGTGCTCATCAGGGATTGGTGCATAAACCCTTGTCTCACCACAATGAGTTCCACAGGCACAGGCAATGCGCTCTAGTTCAATGGCAGAATTTTGACCAAGAGTTTAACATGCTGTCAATGCACTGACACTGTTGCCAATAGCATAGCATAAACATAGCTTATTGGATCTATATGTAACTCTTCCTTCATCTTTGCAACAGGGAGGAGAGAACAGCTGCTTTGGAGAGGTGTCAGCGCCATACTCATAGGGAGCAGAAGCAGACTGTTGACAGTGTGCTTGGTGATAGGTCAAGTCCAAATCTACAGATGTCTGAAGCTGAGCCTGCTGTTGATGCAGATACTGATTCCCCGATGTGGTAAGTTATTATGGTTCAAATTCCATTTTTGGTAGTACCACAAGACAAAAGTAAGCACACCCAATCTTCAATCTGTCTTGCAACCAGTTATGAAATATGATTGATGCAGATGCACACTAAAGTATGACTTCACAACATGTCTTGTTGGTCCTGGTGTGTACCTATTTATGGAAATAATGGAAAAAGTATGTCTGATCAAAATATATTCTGATTGTTCTTTGTACTGTGATTATACTTACTGTGCTACAGTATGTTCATTACCAACAAAATGTTCTTCATTTTAATGAATCACTAAGATTGCTTTCAACATTTCACTCACCTTCGCCTCCAAAAAGCAAAAAGTGATATATTACGCGTCGGCCTTGTTTTCCGATTGCAGTGATCTGTCTGAAGTAGACGACGTCCCAACGCTGCTTCAGCCTATGGCAGAAGTGCGGATTTTGACGCCTCTGGAGGAAATCTGCCGGCTGCAGAGAAAGGTGGATCGGATGCAGCGTATCTGTCGTCAGAGACGTCTGGCGTGGCGGCGCCAGAAGTCTGATCTGCTCCGCCGCAACAGCATCCTGGCGAAGAAGGCCGCGACTCTGGACCAGCTGCTGGAAGCGGGCGTGCTGTCGGCAGGGCAGGTGTGCCAAGCGGCCACTGGGCGCCGAACCTGTTGGGGGGCCAAGGCCGTCGCTAGAGCGCTGGGCCTGCGCTGCATCTCGAAGAAGGCCTTCGCGTATGTCAGCAACGTGCTAAATCCCCCCTGCCGTCCATGACGACGCTGTCACGATGGATACGCTCCTTCACGGTCACACCGGGCGTGATGGAGGCAGCCGCCGCGGTTCTGGAGGCGGCCGTCCAGACCATGGAGCCCATCCAACGTTTGTGCGTCATCTCATTCGACGAGATGAGCCTGGACAGTAGACGCTGTTATGATGCTGCAGCGGACCAGGTGCTGGCTGCATCTAAGCTCCAGGTATGAAATATGTACTTTCTGACGATGAGCCAGGGACTGTTGCATTTTTACGACGTTCGCATTGTTTGTTAGATAATTTTCTCCCTCAATTAACCTATTTCCCAACTTTTGGCCGGTGATTGGCATTAAGCAATGCATTAATGCATAGCAACTTTAACGTGCTTACCCAATCACATAAATAAATTGTGTTGACTTTTTTTGTACTTTGACCAGGTTTATCCATTGCATTGTATGTTGTCCTTAACATAATGTTAATACCGTAATGTTTTACGTCCTTAACATTATGCCGGCCGTACCGACTTCTCCACCAGTTTTGACAAATTTCGGTTAATTGGCAGCTGTGGCCGAAATAAAAAGTAACGGTTGACTGGGAATCCAATTACACTTCTCAATGTGGAGGGTAGATGTCTTCCCACTGCTCTGTTTGGGTGATTACAATTGCATGTCATGATTGTCTTTTTATATTTTGCTGGATAATGGGGAATTCGTGCATGTCAGTTGTGTGTTTGTTCAATGTTCAGAATCTCTAAGGCGTCAGCGGTATCTGAATTCGGAAATCCTACTACAGGTTCTCATGGTTCGTGGGTTGTGCGCACCTTGGAAGCAGCCGCTGTTCTATGAACTGGACGCTGCCATGACCATCGAGAAGCTCTCCGTCGTCATCGCCAGACTGGAGACACTGGGCCTGAGGGTGGTCGCCGCCGTGAGCGACATGGCCCCTTCGAACGAGGCCATGTGGAAGGAGGCCGGCGTCACTTCGTCCTCAACCTGGATATCCAACCCAGCAGACCCAATCCGGTACGTCCATGTCAAACTAGTTTGATGATGTTGAAGGTGTTTTAGCTTTCCAGAGTCCCAAACAACAGTGAGTGTAACGTAAATAGGCAAGCATTTCATTGTTGCATAAAATCGATATTGTGGCATGCATAAACTTGATATCAGCTCCTCGACCCAAAAGTTTGTTGTACCCCAGGTATGATCATATGTTGATTCCACGTACACAACAGCTTATTTACCAGCATGCAGCTTCTTTGGCTGGCATACTGTAAAAATATTTCAATTCAAGTACATTTCGTTATTTTAGAAAGCCTAGGGGTGGGGTTAATGTTTACCTCCACCACACCCGACCCCATGTTAATTAGAAACCTCTCCCATCCCCTTAGGAAAGTCTGGGTCTTTGCGGACCCGCCCCACCTCATCAAGCTGATGAGAGCCCACACAATGGCGGAGAACGGCGGCCTGCTGGTGCCGAAGACCGATGGCGGTACAGCCCTGCTCAGCCGTCAGTGCTTTGAGGAGCTGCTTGCGCTGGACAACGGCGAGCTGAGGCTTTGCCCCAAGCTCACGTGGTTCCACCTGGAGGTAAGAAGGGGATTCGGAGCAACTCATACTGCTCGCATAACCTGTATGGACGTCAAGTGCTTTTCTGTCAGATCTTCTGAATATATGAAAGTTATAACTAATATAATATAGTATAAAATTAACATTTCTAGGCGCTAAGTGATACAAATGGACGGGGAATCCAATTCAAAACATGAAACAGTTTTAGGGTTACTGTACACTTAGTGACGAATGTCATCCTGGGGGCAAACTCAGGAGAATGACCTCAAAGCCTCAAAGGACATGGAAAAGGTTAATAACCTACATCATCCTGTTTGTGCAATCCCCAATTACCACATATCCAACATCATTTTGGCTCGCCATGTTGTGCCAGGCTGCGTGATACATGGCTTTGTTGAACAGAATTCAAGGTTCTCCCTTTTGTGATGTGATCGTTCCACAACCTTGCATAATCTAAGCAATTTTACCAGAATTTCTGAAAAAGATGAGAATATCCTGTGAGGTACCGGAAGTCAGGATGGGTTCCGTTGAACAGTCCGGGAAATACGCGGAAACGCCTAGGGAGTGCATCACTCCCGCCCACATCACCCACCAACGCCACCCGCATCCCCACTCCCATCCCTACTCCCACCAACACCCACTCCACTGGCAATGGCTAAGGTGAACGTTGCTCGATGGACTTAGATATTACAACTGCGAGACGGATCACAAATGGACTGAGAAATTGCTTCGCATTAAACAAAACTTCGCATTGAAGCCGTTGGCTATCGTCCAAAATGCACTTTGGACATACCTGCCCTATATTTTTAGGCCGCTGGTCAGAGTGGCCAGAGGGTGCATCTAGCCACGCAGGCCTTCTCCAACAGCGTGGGGACTGCGATGGGGCAGCTGCTGCCTCGCCGCCAGCCACAGTCGGCGGCCGTGCTCACCGTCGACAAGTGGTTTGATGTCGCAAACAGCCGTGCGCCATTCAACGCCCGACTGGAGCGCTGCGGCTACGGCATCAGCCCGGGGGCCACGGCTGTCCAGGAAGCAGCTCTCCGGGACATGGAGTTGCTCATCGGGAGTGCGCGGAAGTTCACACCAAGGCACCCCGGTGGACGGGCAGGGCTGCTCCCGTTCCAGCACGGCATACTGCGGAGCATTGCCTCACTTCGCGGCCTGTACGCGGACCTGCTGGCCACAGTCCCCGGGTACCAGTACCTGTTGACCTCCAGGCTGAACCAGGACTGCCTGGAGAATGTTTTCTCCCAGCTCCGGGGCATGTGCGGCCAGAACACCACCCCGGACGCTGTGGAGACGCGGTCCCGGCTACGCATCCTACTGATGGCGCCGTCCCCGCTGGTGGCCGCCAACAGCCAGGGCCGTGCGGTACAGCTGGAGGCCGACACGGACTTCTTGTCCACGGAGAGCCGGCTGGACTGCCTCACCATCGATGCCTTCGAGGGCCTCGACATCCAGGTAAATATGTGATCATAGCTAAGCAGTGTTCAAATAATGTTTGTTTTTCGTTAGTTGTGACATGTCGAAACGGATGCAGCCCAATGTCATCATTCGCGTTAGATGCAAGGCTGTTTAAAACATCTTCAAATCTTTCAAGCTCAAGTCTGAGCGAACAAAGCACCTTTTTACTTGTTATGATAGATTCTCCAATATATAAATACCTGAATTCACGATAGGGACAACAATCACAATGCCTGTGTTATCAACTGTTTGTGTATAATATGCTACAACATAGGTCATTATGTAATTATATTCCACCATATTTCGCGAAAATTGACTCACTGTACCTGAGAACTTGTAACAGGACCACGCAGATATAACATAGTGTAGCTGAAGCAAAACATGGGGAAGCTTTGCATTCTGGATTCTGCCAATCCATGTTTTACTGTGAAACCACCAGTGAAGCTGACGGTGTTGCGTACGTTTTCACTGAACTGAACGCAAACAAAACGGTTTTGACTACCATGATGTGTACTTCAGGGTAATGCTCATCTGTTTCAGATTCAGGATCTTGATCAACTGGATGCCGCCGAGGAGGAAGCAGACTTCAATCGGGCCTACCAAGCCTCAACCCTGGAGCCTCCGGCGCCCCTCAACCTGGAGGACTCCGCTGGCGAGCACCCGGCAATGCCTTTGGTCGAGGTGATGGCGGCCCGGGACCCCAGCGATGAGGTAGGGATCGAGCTGGAGGCGCTGGCTTTCGTGGCAGGGTTTGTGGCATGCAAATGCCGGGCCATCGACCCTCACTTGGTCAGGCAACCAGCATAGCGCAGCCCAGTTCTGTGCCCGACAGCTGGCTTCGCGTAGTGAGCCGTGGCGGTCTCTTGGTGCCCTCGAACGCTGGATGGCAGTGGTGCATGGCTTTGAGCTGACATTCAACCTGGTGATGGGCCGCGCGGCGGATGACCAGCCCGGCATCGTGAGGCGGCTGATGGCGGAGCTGCTTCTGGCAATTATTGGGGAACGCATTGCATGAAGGCAATAGGAGAACTGAAATTAATTGAAAGGTACACTCAATGGGGTCCCATGATAAGACCTGAAATTATTGGCTGG
The DNA here is from genome assembly GCA_034440575.1 of Imbricaverruca yamaguchii. Lineage (NCBI taxonomy): Eukaryota > Metazoa > Arthropoda > Thecostraca > Neoverrucidae > Imbricaverruca > Imbricaverruca yamaguchii. The sequence continues at coordinate 637,835 of JAOTOL010001483.1, read as the reverse complement.
AAAAGTCGAGATTTAAGGGGAAAGTGTCCCCTCAAAAGTGCATCAAACAAAACCCCTGTATCCTTCTCATAATTTGCGTAAGTTCCACCCCACATTCCTTCCTTATCAGAATTCGTTGGTGAAAAAAAAGCTATGGGACGGTGCCAGCTGGAGACGAAGCCTGCACGATGCGACCACCTGTTTGAACTCCTATATCGCATTTCTGGCAAGTTTCAGGTAGAAACTGAAATTATATTTTCGGCAGAGAAAGACGTGTTCTATCACATGGTCTTTATTTTATAGCTGTGGCTTCATTCCTGAAAAAATATTACATTACAAACTACCCCTATATAGCATTGCGAGCAATGGGGATATCGGCCGTTGAAAACTTGTGACGTCATGAAAAGTTCCAATTGCCGGACGGTTGTACCTTATGTAAAGGGCCTTGGATGCGTGTTTGCTACCCGGGAGCGCAGGTGAAAGATGTTAGGGATAGGCTGGAGGGAGTAATGAGGGGAAGTGGAGAGGGTGCAACGGTAATTGTGCAGGTTGGAGTTAACGATGTAGGAAAAAATAATACAGAGGAAACAATGAAAGCCTATAGGGCTTTGATAGGTAGTTTAGCAGGAAGTAGGAAAAGAGGAGTGGTGACATCCATCCTCCCTATGGTCCATGCAAGCATGGAGTGGTATTCGAGGGCCATTGGGCTCAATACCAGGGTGGCCAACATTTGTAAGGAGCTTGGGGTGCAGTTCTTGGATTTGTGGGGGGAGTTTTGGGGGAGGACGGAGATGTTTGCTTTCGATGGATTACATCTGAGCAAGAGAGGAGTGGAATTGCTCAGCAATAGGTATGAGGAAGCTCTCAACAGGAAACAGGGAAACTAGGCAGGACATGGGGGGATGTAGCTGATAAAGAGAGAAGCATAGCAAGCAATGGAAGGAATAATTTATCATGTTTTTATGTCAATGCCAGAAGTGTTAGGAACAAAATTGGGGAACTGCATGCATATATGTTGTCTGAACAGCTAGATTTGGTGTGCATAACAGAAGCATGGGTTAACGAAAGCATGTTTGGAGACAACTTGCAAGAATTTGAATTGACAGGCTACAACATGCATGCCTATCAAAGAGAGGCAAGGATAGGAGGTGGCATTCTCTTGTATGTTAGGCAAGTAATGAAATGTCATTCCATAGAGGATGGAGTACATAGTGCAGGAGTAGAATCTTTGTGGTTAGATATAATTCTGAAGAATGGAACAAAATTTAGGATTGGGGCATTCTATAGACCTCCAGACCAGAATGAAAACACTGACAGGCTGATGCAGGAAGAGATAAGTAGGAGAGTACAGGAGAGAACTATTTTGTTGCTGGATTTCAACATAGCAGGATTGGGAAACAAAACAATAGGTGTAAGCAAATCAGAAAGATGTTTCATGGCTTGTTTTGAGGACAATTTCTTCTTTCAAATGATACACGAGCCTACAAGGGAAAATAAAATATTAGATCTAGTGCTTACTAATGAGGAAAATTTTGTGCAAAATGTTAACGTAGGAGAGACCTTTGGTAATAGTGATCACAACATTATACGCTTCTCATTATATGTTGGAAGGGTAGCAACCAACAGAACATTGATTCCGAATTTTACAAAAGGGAATTACAGTGAGTTCAGGAGCTTCCTAAGTGAAATTAATTGGGAAGTCATATTGAATGGCTTAGATGCTTATGAAATGTGGACAATGATAAAAGATAAGCTATTTCAGGGTCAGGATAGGTTCATTCCCAGTAGGCAAATTAGATCAAACAGGGTTAAGCACCCTTCATGGCTGACTAGGGAAGTTAAGCAATTACTGGACTCAAAGAAACAAGCATTCAAGAAACTAAAAGATACTAACTCTGGGTTAAACCTAGAATCATATAGAATAGCTAGAAGTAAAGTTAGGAGGTGTGTTAGAGCATCTAAAAGACTTGCTGAAATCAACTTTGCTTGAGAATGTTCAGCAGGTAATGCTAAGAGATTCTTTAGCTTCTATAAATTTAAGGCTAAAAAGTGTAGTGTAGGACCACTGGAGGTAGATGGGGAAATAGTGGTTGATGATTGCGACATTGTGGAATCCCTAAGCAAGCAATTCTCATCAGTCTTCACTAAAGATAATTCTGGTACAATAGGAACATCTGTAGGCCATGCCATGGCAGGTGATATGCTGGAGGATCTTACAATAACTACAGAAGCCATAGAGAAGCAGTTGCAGAATATAAAACCTAATAAAGCTTCCGGACCAGATGAAATATATGCTAGGATCTTAGTAGAGTGTGCTAAAGCTTTAGCAACTCCCCTAGGTATCATTTTCAGGTGATCTATGGAGTATTCAGAAGTACCTGAAGATTGGAGAAATGCAAGTGTAGTACCAATTTTCAAAAAGGGAAATAGGAAGAGTGTAGGAAACTACAGGCCAGTCAGTTTGACCTCATTAGTTTGCAAAGTACTAGAAAAGCTGGTTAAACAGAATGTTCAGATTCATCTTGATAGGCACAACCTTTTAAGGGATACTCAACATGGATTTCGATCTCAAAGGTCTTGTTTAACTAACCTATTGGAGTTCATTGAGTATGTTACCAAAGAAGTAGACAATGAAAGCAGGATGGATGTTGTGTACTTGGACTTTAGCAAAGCTTTTGATAAAGTTCCACATGGAAGGTTAATTCATCAATTACAACAACATGGGATTGTAGGAAAAGTTCTACATTGGATTGAAGCATGGTTGCAGGGAAGGAAACAAAGGGTAGTATTGAATGGATGTAAATCTGGTTGGAAAGATGTTCTGAGTGGAGTGCCACAGGGCTCTGTTCTAGGGCCCCTCCTCTTTATCATCTTTGTGAACAACATTGAAGTAGGGCTGAGGAATAGAGTGTTCAAATTTGCTGATGACATCAAGCTGGTAGGAGTGGCTAACAGCAGAGATCAATCTAGTAATATTCAACTAGATTTGGACAACCTAAAAGAGTGGGCTGATCAATGGCAGATGACTTTCAACTATGATAAGTGTAAGGTTATGCATATAGGGTCTGCAGGCGAGACATTCAGTTATAAAATGGGAGGGAGGGAACTGGATGGTATTGAAGAGGAAAGGGACTTAGGTGTGTTGGTCTCAAAAGACCTTAAAGCAGAAAAACAATGTATCTCAGCTAGAAATAGGGCACTCAGAATGCTGGGACTCATTAATAGAAGTGTGAAATATAAGAGCAGGGAAGTCATGAAAAAGCTGTACTTAGCATATGTGCGGCCCCACTTGGAGTACTCTGTACAAGCATGGAGCCCCTACCTAGAAAAGGATATAGATATGTTAGAAAGAGTCCAGCGCAAAGCCACTAGACTCGTCAGTGGATTAAGTAACTTAGAATATGGAGAAAGGCTTAATGCATTAGATATGTACTCACTCAAGTATAGGAGATTAAGGGGAGACATGATTGAAATGTACAAAATTGTTAGAGGGCTAGATCAGGTCAATTTGAATGATGCTCTGCAGTTTAGAGTATCCCATAGGGGTCATCAATTCAGGTTAGACAAAATGAGGTGCAGGACAGTTAAACGACAACAGGTCTTCAGTCAAAGGGTTGTTGACCAATGGAATAGGCTGCCTGCTGATGCAGCGGGGAGTCCCTCATTGAATGTCTTTAAAAGTAGGGTGGATAATTTTTTTAGACAGGAAAATGTTGTTTTTGAATTCTAACTTGTGATGCATGGGATATTGAGTATTTTCACTAGCTATATAGGGTATAACATTATGCTAGTATTATGTTGTACTATATGGGGTGTACCTAGCAGTGGATTTGGCAACTTCCTTTGCGATGTCATACTGATGAGATTGGCTGTGGTGGCACAGGTGGAGGGATTGCATGGGTTTGGAATTGATAGGTGTGAACATGTACTTTCTAATATCTTCTAGACAGGCTTGACCCAGATGGGCCCTTGTGGCCCTTATTAAGCCTTAACACTTTATGACTTTATGACTTTATGACTTTATGATGCCTTTCTAACTTCCGCTCATTTAATTTAAAATGTTTCTGACTTCCAATTGTGTTATTTTAAAATCTTCAAGAATTTTTGGTCCATAATCGAGTGCATAATAGATATATGGTGTTGTCTTGTCTCTGTCTTTGTTTTTAAGTACATGAAACAAAGAGAGGAAAAAATTGGAATTATGGACCAACAGGGCCCTTCCCAGTTGTACTTTGTGGACACCATGAACTAGTTGCCCACCAAATGTGCAAATAACCTATCATTGGAACATTAAAAAGCAATCTCCCTATATTATGTGTATGCTGTTTTTATGGATGTTCAGATTACTACTACCGACAATAGTGTCTGGTATCAGGTTCCAATGTTCAATGATCCTATCTGTATTGATAAGGATATATCGTCTTAGCCTTGTACTGCTATGGTTTACTTTAATTTTTGATAAATTTGGAGATCAAAGTAAAATGTGATTATTTTGAATGTTTTTTAGTGTGATGCTCTTTGACATGGTTAAGATGATGTAATCATTGATTTCCTCCACAAGTGATTACTTTTAAGTCATTGGCAGTCCATGCAATTGATGTCATAGGCATTATATGGAGGAAATGTGCATGATTTTAACTGTATGTGATGAGTTAATGCTGCAACCATTTGCATATGTTAATTGGCTCATTCATGCTGTAGTTTGTCTATTTGTACCACAAGTGTGTCAGGCTGACCAGCTAAGACTGCAGCTTATATATTTGATGCTTAGGAAAGGAAATTATGAATGGTGTGGCCATGGAATTCCTTAAAACAAAATGCAGGACAAACCTCAGAAACAAATTTGAGCAAATAACCTAGCTGGGAGTGAGTAAAGTCATGTGGATGTCCTCAAAAGAAAGCTTACTAATTCCATGGGATGCTAGAGCACAACTGGGATGCCACAAAGCTAAACTTGCATTGATATGTGTGGCTGTATGTGGTTTGTCTTGTCTGCCTGTACTGTTCAATCAATCAAAGTGCAAAAAAATACATATGTAGATAAATCATAGAAGAAATAACCTAACCTAGACTAAGATAACATAGCATAATATATCAAATGTATTATACAATAAGTGGCACATAGAGAGAAACTATATTTCCACCACAAAGCACATCATCAACGTTTCGACCACAGACCTTCCTCAGGATGATGTAACTGAAAAATTGTAAAACTTTAAAAACTTGAAGCATGCAATCATGCACTTGAATTCTTGTGTCCAAAACGTGACACATATTGCACCCTCTTGCTTGCAGTTATGTCATCCTGAGGAAGGCCTGTGGCCAAAACGTTGATGATATGCTTTGTGTTGGAAATATAGTTTCTCTCTATGTGCCACTTATTGTATAATTTGTCCAGATATTATTCATCAAATATATTTTATAATTTAATCTGACACAACAGTCGGTTTTACAGCAGCAATTTGCTCTCCTGTTTACCAGCATTTTAACCTTCCAAGGTATTCCTCTCTTCAACTAAATATTCCAGACAGGGACTAAAGATGTATATTGAGGAGTTTTTTTTTATTAATAAGGTATGGTTTATGAAGAGCTTTTAATATTAATAAGAATTCATTTCAATCAATTTTTCAGCTTTTTTGTTGGACAAAAATTGTTCTTCAGGGTGAGAATTAAATGGTTTTACATGGATCCATTTAGTATGATTTTCCTTAAACCATTATATATTTGAAAACCTGTATCTCAATAGATGGCAAGTAACAAGTTAGTATGTGCATGTGCATCCTCATGGGGTGTGTTGTGAATGTTTACTAGTTGTGCAGTGTGAGCATGTCAGGAGTAGCAGGTATGGATTGATAAACATGGTTGACATCAAGTAAATATCCTTTTGTTGTTATTTTGTCTTCTGTTGCTCAAGAAGTAATCTTCAAACTGCATTCTTCACTAATTTAGCCATAGTGCCAATTTGCTCTCCGGCATTCATTAGTTGGCTACCATATGCAGTAGAGCTGAGTGTAGTCTCCACACAAATCAGAAAGCATATTGTAATTTACTGATGTTCGTTTGTTTAATTTTACTTATTTCAGCATCATTGATGGCAAAACCTATTGTTATTGAAATTGATAAGATAATTATATTTGGTGGTCACTTTTAATGCATGCAGACCATTATGCAAGGTTGTCTCATCAATCTCATCCCAGGACTCTTTCCTGAGACCTGGGATCTACGAACAAAGTTCCACTGCAAAACTGACTCATCTGACCAGAAAGCCAGAATTGTCTAAAATAATCTTCCACCTCCATGCCATCAAATCTTCTGAACATTGCTTATGCTGTTGTTAACATTATGAGCATTGCAAAGAACTGCCAGACTTGATTGAAGGCTACATACATGTGTGGGCACCAGTATTTCTTGTCAGGGATTAATATAATATTAAGCCAGAAACATATGGTCTTCCATGTCAAAGAGCATGTAATTGAGTGCATGAAGTGTTAAACTTCTTTATCACATCAGTGACACACCAGGTATTAATAATTATACACTATTGGCTATATTTGTAGAATGAAGATTATGATTATGCATTTCTGTGCCAACTGACAAGTTATCATTTGCAGAGAAAGTTAGGTATCATTTTGTTTATGCCAAAGCACCATATCAAAAATGTAAATCCAAAAGAATCAAATTTTACCTTCATCTCCAATAATACCTTAGTTTTTAGTTTCTGGCTCCTGGTTGTAATATTTCTGATAAATTTAAACATTTCCCTGAGCTATCCCTGATGCTGACCATGAACAAATTTATATACCTTGATGAAATCTCTCCTAAGTCTTCTATGTTAAGTGAGAATATAATGATTTTTTGTGTGAATATTTTCTCATCCGTCAGTTTACTTTTATTTTCTACTGCTCACTTTTGTTCTTTCTGTAAAAGTGAACAATATTTTCAATAGCTTAGGAACCATGCTTGGAGTATCCCAAATGCAGCCTAGCATGTACCCAGTAAAGTTTCCTCATAATAGCTTCACTTTTGTATGACACATCTTAATCTCTTCCTATTCACTATGTAGGTATTACCTCATTATTTATTAAAATTATCATTTGGTTGTTTAACAATGCTTTTTTAAACTGCTATTACTATTTTGAATGAGGATCACTCATGCAGTACCTGTTAAGGGATGGATCCTGCTATTTATAATCTCCATAAAACAATATCACTATCAATGAAATCAACATCACTTATCCTCTTGCAGGTCACTGAAGTGTGATTTGAGGATGGAAGATTCAATACAGACCCATTGACATCTAGTGAATGAACTGCATTATAATCTTTCCTTAGCTTATCAGAAGTGAAGAGCTTTCTGTAGACATCATTACAATTACTATCCAAGTCAAATTCTTTTTATTCCTTTGCTGCTCTAGTTTTTTGCTTCACAATATCATTAGGTTTTGGTAACTCCATATGTTTATGATGGTTGAAACTTAATTAAAAATGTGTAATATTTCCTTTTTTGCACTAATTAGTCATCTCAGATCTGCTGTAGACGATGCTTAGCTCTTTTTTTTCTTTTGTGCCCTTTGGGGATATGCATCTCCTTTGAATTTCCCTCAAGTGAAACTGAGATTTTTTCCTATTTTTCACAGACATCCAAATTGTGTAATTGGTTTTTCCATCTTGTGGTACTTAAAGTAGACTTGTGCTGTCAGTGTCCATCCTGCTAATATTTGGAAGCTTTGACAAATTACTCTTGATCCTACCTGCTACTTGTCCTTTGAACCTCAGTATGTTGTGGTTACTTTTTCCCCTACAGTCATATCTTGAGATAACTCACTTAACCCATCCCATCTCAGTGGGGGTCTTCAACCGTCCCCCTCAGTCGTTTCGCGGATAGTGGACGAACGGCGCGCGGCAGTGCGCCCAAATTTGGCATACCTTTTCCCACATCAATTTAATATGCAGATTCAAAAAATTTTGGTCAGGTCTAGGGTCAGGGAGTTAGTCGAGGTCAAGTGAGGTCACCTTCAAAAGAGTTCAATCAGTTGTCACACTGTAACAGATATAGATATATTTATGAAACTTTCAACATTTGCTTATCTTTATGGATACAACAAAACATAGGAGTGGAATTTTTCTCTTTTTTCGTTTTTTACATAAATTTTGTGTATTTGGCAAATTGCAGTTCAAATACATGATTCTGGCTAAAGTAGGCATTTTTATTAGGGCAAGTTGACTTCCAACAACGTTTCTCGGTCTGCTCTACCCAATGGAAAAGGAAAATTAACGAAAACTTGAAAACTCAGAATTTTGAAATTTCAACAAAAAAAGTTATTCTTGAGGGGCCAAAAAATTAGGCCCTGGTCGATTTCTCTGTCCTTTTCTCATTCCAAATAAATTGTTTTTTCTCATATATCCCCCAAAATGAAATCCTCAGAATCAAAAACATGCAAGTCATGAAAAGTCATGAAAATCTAGCACCCCTGGTGACGTCACTTTTGGGGGAAAATTGTTTTGGGGTGGACTCGGACCCTACTCGTCGAGCGCTTTCTGCTGCAGTGTAGGATTTTCATATTTTTCTTGGTAGTGGAGTACAAATTTTTTTAGGCTGGAGTACGAAAAAAAAACAGGTATGCACTAACTGACAACTGACCTTGTTTTAGTAGGGCTGAAAACCAATGTCACCATTTGTGTATGCATGCAACATCTTGCCAAACTAAGCCATGCCCAAAATTTTGCTGCACCAAAAAAATTAGTTGTCCATAACCAGGTGGCATTGCTTTAATGGAATTAAAAATAAATGTCAGCATTTCATGCTGTATGTACCATGCAAGCATTATATATGTACATATAGCTAACTTTTAAGTCAGCAATATGTCAGCAAGCTGAGTCGTGAATATGTGCAATTGTGTCGAGGAATGCATCTAGTGGGAAATGCCCTCAGTAGCCAAAGTACTCCCCAAAATATACCCATGATATATGGAAATGGGATAGATGTTGCCTGAGTGTAGGTGCGTGAAGCAATTCCAGAGTTCACAAACAAATATTTATGATGAATGGGCTTGATGTGATGTGAACGCACAAATAACATCTCTGTTGGCAGAGCTCAGAGTGACTCGCACTCACTCACATTGGGCGGACCACACAACCGGGATCATCCTTGAACAAACACTTCTCCGAGGGACTGGTCCCACGACTAATGGGCCGAGTTCACCCGCGATTCATTGGAATTATTGCTAACTTCAGTTGTCTTTAGACGGATTGGTAGCCAAGATTTTGAACGCTCCCCAAATGAGTTTCATGGCCCCAGTGGGTCCCGTCGCGATGAGCCGGTTTTACAGCGGAAGTTTCGTCATAGGCCACGTGGTCTCAGGAACAAGATAGAGGGAGTATACCCGCCATAATGATGTGCACAGGTTAAAAGCGACCATAAAATGAAATTATTACATCGGTTTTAATAACGAAATATGTTTTACTATTCCTGCTGTCAAAATAAGGAGAGTTAATCTTACGACATCAGCAAATTTTAACATGTTTCTGATTTGCGTGGAGTCTGCACACAGCTCTATGGAATATGAGAGCCTACGAACGACTGCCATATATATAATTTGTGCTGTTGTTAAATTAGCGAAGGATGAGGTTATAAGCCAACTTCAGGCGCAATGGTAGAGAAAATAATAACAAAAGCATACTTAATCCATGTTGACCAAGTCTATAAATATGGGTTTCGGAATATATAATGGCTTAATGAAAATTATACTAAAACAGTCCGGCTAAAATAGTTTTATTCTCATCACCAAGAAGGTTATTTTGCATGAAAAAGCTGAGACAAGGAATTCAACCCCATTCTTATTATTATTATAAGTTCCTTCATGTACTTGTTTAGTTCATGTCTGGAATGTTTAGTTGAAGCAAGGATCGAGTTAGGAGTATCTAGAGCTGCTAGACGGGAGTACCTGTAAAACCGCCCACGGGCGGTTTTATTTTTCTTCTTAGATAGAGCTGGTCGGATTCGCTAACTCAGCCCGAGAAGTACAACTGTTCATGGGGCGGGGAACAGGGAATGGGTCGGAGTAAATTTCGGAACATGTATTACGGACCCTTCACTGACACCGATGAACACAAAATGTGGTTATATTTCGCATGTTTATCTTCGCACACATTTACCAAAAAAATATGCGACAGTCATGCAAAAGTGCACAAATGACATTGGTTTCTTGGTGTAATCGCCTCGGAGAACTTGCTTGCTCCGGGGCGGATTTTAAGAAATTTGAAGTGATTTTCTTGCATTGAACGGGCTCATTGAGTCTAAAAAAGTTGTCCCTTCAACAGAACGACCTTCGATTGCGCATTTAAAGCATTTACTGGCGAAACCAGGCTTCAACTTTATACTCCGATTACACCAAGTACCCCTGGATTTGCCAACTAGAGATTTCTGGTGCTTATTGGCGAGTACTCCAGCGCAAGGCTATAGAACACCTCTAGGCTCCAGCGCAAGTTTCCAAAGAGTAATATGAAATAGATATTCATTAATCTAAGTATGTTATATATCAGATAAAATATTGATAAATATTGAACCAATATTGAATAAATATTGAATGAATTATTGACTTTATTGACACTAATATAGCGTTTTTCACATATGAAGCGCCGACGTTGTGCGTAGCCGGTTTTAGTAAGGTTCTTTACGAATTTTAGCGCAACACCGACGGCTCATGCTCAGTATGCTTTGCACTGCCTTTCAAGGATGTGTAGTGACGTTGGCTGGTCGGGGCGCTGGGGTCGCGGAAACTGCTAGTTGTTGTCAGGTATGGACTTATAGTGGTAGCACTCGACCAAGCAATGTTGTTCTTCGTTTTCCCTTCTGGAGTACAAAATATTTCATTTAGTCTAGTCACAATCCTGGAGTACATAATGTATTGGTATCCATGACACCAACAAACTCTAGTTTTTCCAACACTGTATCTGCTGACACCTCGTTTTTGTGCGATGCTTATTTTGGATTTTATACGGGGTCTTCAACCGCCCCCGCCCCCCCCAGAGACAGGGTGTGAGGATTTGACCGGAAAGACGGCGCGGGTTGAGGCTGATAAATAAATGCATGGAAATATGCCATGTCTTGTCAGTTCAGTTACAAACTGTTGTAAGAAAATGTCCTCTTCATGCAATTTTCTAAATATTTTGCATTCTGTGGAGTCAATACCAATATTTCAATATCCCCTTAGGTTGAAGCCACCAAAAACAAGACGTCTCTGGAAATTTCTTCTGATTCCTTTGCAAACCACCTTGTCAATCTGAAGCTGTCTAGATTGAAGTAATTTTCCTGGTCAGTAAAAGGCTTCTATTCTCAATTTGTTGATGTTCCCTTTTCCCTCAGCAACATCAACCCAAATTGATTTTAGAGATGCATTATATACCTTGTCTGCTACTATCTGTGCACTGGATATACTATTCTTACAATGTTATGCCACCCACTTTCATAGCTGGACCCTGTTGCAAGAAAACACACAAAGAAAAGAAAGAGTTTACGACCACAGGCTTATCTCTATCTGTTTTTGCTGTTGTGTCTGCATCCCTTTGCTCCTCAACACTAATTCTGCTGAGTGTTATGTTGCCTTGTGTTGATGTAATTTCAGTAGACTTGGGTTTTCTCTGCTGCGTCCACTTTCATTTGTTTCAAATCAAATTTCAGTGTTTGTCTTATTTCTGATAGTTTTTGCACATCTTGAAGTTATTCAAGTCTCCTCCTGACCAGTCAACACTTATATCGATCATGACATCTTTGTCATTTTGTAATCTGAGAGCTTCGAAATGTATGGAATATTCTTCTTTGCAAACCTTTTTAGGGGCTTTTTAAGTTATCTCAGCATTTTTAAAGGGTGCTCCCATGCTTGCCATACCATTTTCCATTCAGTTTACCTGCGAATATTCGCATTACCAACTTTCTCTTGTATTTTAACAAAATTGACTTTCAATTTGATACCGTTCTAAGATGGCACACATTTTCTTTCCATTTGCATTTCAAGTTGAATTATATTGTTATGTGGCCACCAAGGCCTAGGTCAAGGAAGCCCAGGCATTCCAATGGATTGCTCGGATTTGCACTAGCTGGCTTGGTTACCAAGATGCGTGGTTGTTGTTGACAACCTGTTTTTCCACCCCTTCTGTTAGGTCGGCTAATTTATTATATTTGTTCATATACATTCTAAGTTTCTACCTAATTTACCCTCAAATTATCCCTTGTTTGAATGCATCTTGAAAACCTAGGAAACATCGTGAACGTAAAATAGTATATGGTTACCAGTTAGGATATGCTTGTCGTTTTTTAGGGGGGGGTCAAGGATATGCCACATTTTAATGTTATTTTTTGTGTCCCACCCATGACTATAAGCATCAGAAAAAGAATGTGTTCTTGGGCAATAGTCAACCTGGTGCGTAAAGAGATCCAGACCGAAAACTATGTGGCCCTTAAATTCATGGAAATGACCCATAGCTGAAAATCGCATTCCTGTTATTTATTGTGGGTATGTATTGTAGCATTCTTTGTTGTGAGTCATATGTGTAAGTTTTTTTACTGACAAGTCACTCGCTCGGTCTTCCGGCAGGATTACATCTGGAAAATGTTTCCATGCACATACTGTAGGTTTCAGTCCGCAAGGCTTAGACAATTTTGCAGTCATCTGAGGCGTCATGAAGCTGAGGAAAATTTTGTCATCATGTGTGGAGAATGTGGAAAGTCTTTCTGGGGCGTTAGGCAATTCCAGAGACATTGCTACTGGCATAAATTGAGGGTGCGAAAAGATGCGCTGAATCGGAATGGTACAGGAACGAATATTGGCCAAGTCTCGTTTGCCTGCAAGATGGAAGGACAGCTGGTAGGAAATTCCAGTATAGAAACTCTTCGGCCCACTTCACTCCTTGAACGTGCAACGTCCACCACGATGACGACTGACAATACCACGGATGTGGCTGACTTTATTCTGTCTTTGCGATCTCAGATCTTTCCCCGAAAAATTTGTGAAAGCATCGTGAAGGAAATTAGACGCTTTGGAGCTCAAGTAGTCTCTGAAAGCTAACATGAGGTCACCGACACTTCCGCTAGCTTCGATTCACTGCCCTCGGTGAGCTCGCTCGGGCGCATAGACACTAGCCACAAGCTGATGAAGTTTGCATCTGATGAGCGTGGCTATATATGCCATGTAGCTCATTACAAACCAGACATGCACGTCTTGAGCACACCTACAAAATCGATTGCTCAATTCGTGCTACTAACGCAGCAACTTCGTGCAGTGCTTAGCACTGTCAGAGGTCAATCATCCATGGATGTTCGTTAGAGGAGGAAATCTGTAAAATATGAAGACATCTTTGATGGCAGTCTTTACCAATATAGTACTGAAGACCTGCATCTCATATTGTATTTTGACGAGTTTGTAATATCGAACCCAATTGGCAACAAGACGACCAGGAACAGCATTGGGGCGATTTCCTATTGCGTTGCGAATCAGTTTCAGCGATCAGGGCTTTGTAATATCTACTTTGGCATGCTGTTCCACGCAACTGATGTCAGGAAACATTCATGGAGACTGTTCTGTCACCATTGGTGAATGAATTAATCACTTTAGAAACCTGAGGTTTTACATTTGGAGCAAACGACAAGAAAATTGAATGTGTGCTTTCAATGACAGTCGGAGACAACAAGGGCAGCCATGCGATTGGTGGGTTTTACACATGTTTTTATAGAACAAATCGAATCTGTAGATTTTGTCATGCTGTTTCATGTAAAACACCAATTAACCCACTCTTAATGGGTGGCACACTCGTTGCTCGTAGCAGCCTGCAGGCAATGCGTAGTGCTATATTTTATGGTGGTAGCTTTGGATTGGAGGCATGAAGACATGCAGACACACAAATAAGTCCAACTATAACCATAGGTACCCTTCTTGGCTGCACTTCGTGTGCGTTAAGGAGTAGTTGCTGACACAAGTTGTTAGTTAGCTATCCCGAGAATAATTAAAACAACCTACTCTTTAGAGTACTTGTCTACGCAAGTTTTTTTTTCTCATATTCAATGCACCGCTACTGATCGTGTAGTCTGATAGCTGATTCCATGTTGAACTGTTGAACTACTCTATTTTCAAAGGAGGTTGTCAAAGAAGAACTGTCTTAACCCTGTCATGATTTGGTTGGCTTTAATTTATAGCTCTTTTCTTGTAGTTTAAAGATATCAGTGACGTCTCTGCTCAGCCTTCTAGATTTTAGTGAAAAATTAGTTTGTTTCCTTCAATATTTGCTCATATGTTAGGTTATGGGCGCTAGATGCCCAAACCTGGCCGATGCGCCCTAAAACTCAAATATTCAACCAACCATACGTTAGGTTGCTCTAACAATATGGTTAGCGATTAACCATTTTTGTTTCCCTGTTTTAATCTACCCCGAAAACACAACAATAGTTTTCACAGATTGCACTTTGAGGCACTTGTAATCCTGAGTTTCCATGCATGTCTTCTTTTGCTATATCTTCCTCATGACCATCGCTGCGGTTGCGCCTTCTTGTCGGAATAAACTCCTTAATTTTAGCATGTTTCATTTGTTGGTTGTGCTTTTGTGGCGTTCATATTTGGTGTTCATTCCCTCGTGTAGAGAAGCTGTAGAATGCGGTTGAGCGAAATTAACATTGTGTGCTAATGATGCCCTTCCGCTTTTTCGTCGACTGGCAGCTTTGGTTGGAGATGGAGAGGATCACACAGAAGGATACGCAAGACGCGGCGACTACCTCTCTCAACGCATGGCCGGACAAAATTCAGGCCAAAACGGACTGCCCACGTGGTAAGTAGATGTGTGAAGAAAAAGGCCTTAAATACAGATACCTGTATTGTCGATATTCGTTATAGAGTGGTCGTATGTGCGATTGTTGGTATCTGAAATATTAGCAACACAAGCATTCCGGATTGAAAATGTTTGTACCTCACACTTATGCTGCTGAAAGTCAATTTTAGAAATGATTCTTGTTCACCTGAACCAGGTCAGTGACGTCAGCTGACCCATTGTCACATATTTTACACCATATGCGCATGCTACTATGAGCAAGTGGAACCAATTTCTTTCGCGCTGCCCGCCTCCGTTTTTCAGGTTCGTGAGAAAAACATGTGCACTAACCCCCCCCCCCCCCTGGGTGGCATTTTTGTCTTCGTTGGGGCGTGGGGTAATGGTGCTTTTTTCTACAGACGGTGCTGTGGAAACTACTCAGAATCCTGAAAGAATCGGACGCTATTGTCAGCGAAGACGCTCCGAAACATCCTCATATACATGAGGATGATGAGAAATTCTACCTGGTGGTGGAGGGCTGTACGATCACCTCGTCGGACAACATCAACGAAGCTCTTCTTCTGTGGGCGATAAGTTTTTTCGTTTTCAATCAGAGAACATCAAGGTGTGTGCGAAACACAACATGGTTCATGCGAGAAAAAGTGATGGATCTCATCACTGATATGGATCCTACCGCAGAGACTAGAAGGGAGGTGTGCAACCTGACCCTGTAGACTGTCGTGTCAGAGTTCGACGGAGAAATACATTTTAGTTCAACGTCTGTTTATTTTGCCTCCCAACAATCGGATCGATGTTACCAGTAATAAGTTTCCACGGCCCAACATTAGGGCTGTGGGTATTAGCGGTCTGGCCTTGCAGTTGGTGGTGCTATAGCCTTCGTTGAATTGGCATTGAATTAGCGACAATTTGGTCAAATACCGATAGAGCACTGTTGAGTGATATGCTCTGCGTCTACGGATGTTGTGGATAATTTGACGATCGCGGGAAGAAGTGTGCACTAGCGTGTATGATTGGAGTAGAGAGTACCGAGACGCGTTGTAAGTTTGAACGGGCCCAAAAGGGTAGACATCCAGGGATACTGGGAAGTTGCAAACATATGGTTTATAAAATGCAGAATCCGAGTATTAGAGGATGCTGGCGGAGTTCCAGAGTGGAGTAATGTGCAATTTTTAACAATACCTATGTGGTATCTGGGAAAACCATGCTGCAGCTGCCTAGGGATAGTTCCAATCCGGGCCCCGGATTGAAACTATTCCTAGGCAGCTGCAGCATAATTTTCTCCACACCCCCGCCCTTGGATTCCGGGTTGGGGGTGGGTGGGGGTACGGAGTGGAGGAGGGAATTTCGGGGAGCACTGGGGAGCATACGAGGGGAATAAACTGGTGTAATGAGGAATTTCCGAAGGGAGTAGATGGGTGCAATGGGGAGTTTCTGAGGAGAGTAAACTGGTGCGAGGGTTGTGCTCTGGAGTAGTGGGGTATTCTCGAAGGGTCTCAAGCAATGGGGAATTCACAGGACGAGTATTCTGGAGTAATGGAGAGTTTATGAGGGAAGTAGACCGTGTCATGGGGAGTTCCAACGGGAGTAGTCGGGAGTAATGGGGAGCTTATAAGGGGGTATGCCAGCGTGTAAGGGAGTAACGAGTGGAGTAGTCCGGAGTAATGAAGAGTTTCCGAAGGGAGTAGTACGGAGTACTGATGGGAATTCTGCTAGGGAACAAGTGGGAATAGCTCGAGGGAGTTTTGGGTTGGACAAATAGACAACTCCCCAAAACTCCCAAAAAGGGAGTAAACTTTTCTCTCAGTGTGGGTGCCTCCACTGGTAGCCTAAACATAATGTTAGCGCATTTTCCTGGCCGGAGGGCTTCCAACTTCCGATGGAAGACATGAGCCCCTAGTGCCCCACCCTTATTTACGCCCTTGCATCGAGTGGGGAGAAAGTATGTTGCAACAGTTATCTCTTACTTTCTTCCACCCCTCCTTCCCGGCTGTGATCTTCAGTTGGTCTGTCTCATCATGTTGCTACTATCCGTGGCGCGATTCTCGCAGCACTCGACATGAATGTAGTCAGTGTGGGTCCAAGCAAAAAGTCCTAGTGGTAGGAGAAAATAAGCCTCATATTCGTGGACAATTTTTTTAAAGCTTTCCAATGAACCCAATTTTGTCCAATTTTCATTGGAATCGGAAATGTGTCGAAAACACGTACGTTTGGGTAGAGCGCCTACGGGACTGAGCAATTGCCCAGCCCATGTGATGTCATCGGTTGCAAAACGATATTGGAGGGCCCAAAGGTATCTTGCGGCTGGGTACTAAGACTAAGGGTCTTTTCCTGACCCTGCTCCAAGCTGCTTGGAACAACTTGGAGTAGCTGCTCCACGTTCCCGTGCGTTTGCGGAATAGAACGTAGTAGCTCCAATCTACTCCAACTTACTCCGGCCGAGAGCAGGGGCAGCTTGGAGCAGCTTGGAGTAGCACACATGTGGCGCTGACGATACATTTGCGAAGCGCTTTGGGGAATCTGCGTAAACAAGTTTTGAACATCTGTCACATATGCAACCATAATGCAAGCACAAACAGCTGATTTTTACTCTGAGCTATTCCAGACGTTCCAGCGCTCGCTTTTACCGGGGCTGCTCCGAACTGCTCCAAGTTGTTCCTGTTGCTCTATTCTTTTCTTTGGAGCAGGGTCAGGAACAGACTAAAGGGTACAACGGAACCTAGTAGGTTTTCTAGTCCCAGCCCAAGTGACGTCGGCAGAAATGTGCTAGAGATCTAGTATAATATACCAGGATCTTGGTATATCTGGAGACGTCACGTAAACATTCCAAATATGTTTTAATACCTGGCTAAGATCCAGCTATGGCGCAGTGAGGACATCAGGGTGTTGTGGTTTGGCATACGATGTTTTGATTGTTGGCATGGGAAATTGAAAGATGAGACTGAGTAATATTGCTTGGATTCCTAGGGTATTGAAGATGCTCTTAAGCTTGGTGCGGAGTTTCTTCAGTTCATGGGGTACAACAACCCTCAACCCGTTATCGTTCATAACGTTAAAGTTTCCCGAATTGAAATTGAAACCATAGCTGGATTTGACAAATATGAACCCAGGCTTACCGGTAAATGTATGCTTCAATGCGTTTTGTGAATCCTTGAAACGTATTATTATAATGCAATGTTTATGAAGGCATGGCACTAAAAAGTTTATGGCATGTTTATGTTTATGGCACATGGCACTAAAAAGTAAGTATATTTGGCATGGCGTGTGCCTTATTTTCTGCTCTCTAGCCCTGTGCTAAGTGCTAAGAATGTAAGGCATTTTATAGATTAAGTGGGAAGTATCTGAGATGCAGGCTATCATAATTATATTATAGTTATATGTGCATCAGTATATCATACATGTTGGAATTGCTCCAGTGCTTTAAGGGCAGCATAAAGGGCATTTTGATGGAAATATCCTCATTTCCAACTGTAATGCTTTTGTCAACTCAATTTGGTTGTAAATTGCCATGCATAAGTAATGAAATTATCTTACTGGAGTGCGTATGCATTGGAGCATCCTTTCGGCATGGTCACATTCTAGACCATACATTTTGGTAACTTGAGGTGCACTGTGTGCATTAGCTGGTTCACAAAGACATATAACCCATAAAGAAGAGGCACACTGAGTGTACTTGTGGAAAAAATTGGAGCACCTGCAGTGCAAAGAATGCTATTAAGAAGAGGATTTGTGGCCATGCATGCCTAAAAAGACGAATAAAGCACGAAATCACCACTTTTGACAAGTAACGCAAATAATTTCGGCATTCGGTATAAATACCCGGTGGTAATGCTCGAGAGCAGCATCAATCATATGCGTGGTTTTCCCTTATTCCAAAATGATGTGGAAAAGGGGCTGAAACATGTTTGCATACATTCATACCAGTACTATAAGCTTTAGTACACTGAGTATTCAATGCCAGGCAACTTTCAATTGAAGTTTAATCAGTTCAGAGAGGAGGCTGGTCACTCTGTGACCTCATTCTGGGATACACCCATGGTCAGTGCTATCGACAGGCCTTCAAGGCTGGTTCAGGGGAAAATTCAGGGTCTTCGTCTCCAAATGTTCCCTTGAAAAACCAAGGAATCAACAACTTTAAGCAGCAGTTTATTCAGGTTGTTGGAGGAACTGCTTCTACTGTTCACACCACCTTCCCTTTCCCAACAACAGAAACACCTATAATTCATGGGCTCGATTTTACATTGGTGGTCTAAGTAAGCTCCTTTCAGTAATTATGACTCAAAGTTCACGCATCCCAGATAGGGTAGCGTGGACAGTGGCGTACCTAGTATTTGCATGCGGGGGGGAAAACGGATTTCGACGTGACTTAAGCAACACTCGTGCAAATAGTCTCGGGATTTCGACCAGTATATTTCATAAGTACCCATTATTATCTTATGCTGAGGCGAGTAGGATCAACTTAATTTGGCGCTGCAAGGCCAAGCCCATCACCATCGTACCGGAGTCAGTGGATTTCAACCCTCTCTCCCTCCTCTTCAAATGCTTCCGAAATTACCGGCAAGTTTTCGGATATAAACTGGCCGGCATGTATATATATATATATACATTATAATCCTGATTATTATGCCAAGGATTATTGGGGCGCAAAATTCATGAAGTTAATGGGAAGACCCACATCGATAGGTCACATGCTCCTTCGTAGGTACCCCATGTTAATTGAAAGTCTAAATTATTAGGGGACAGCCAACACTGAGGGGGGGAGGGGGCACATGTCCCATAAAAGGAGATCTCATCGAGGTCTTTAAATTTGTCCATGCTCTGGAGAGGGGATATCTTGGGGAAATGTTTGAATTGAATAGAAATGATGCAATTAGAGGTCATAAATCCAAAATTAAAGTTAACCACAGAATAACCCTAGAAAAAAAAATTACATTAGGAATTTCCTAATGGTCTTGCCCCTTGGAAATTGGAACATTCCGAATGGTCTAATGGCCCTGATGGTACCTAATGGTCCTAATGGTACCTAATGGTCCTAATGGTACCTAATAGTCCTGATGGTACCTAATGGTCCTCATGGTACCTAGTGGTCCTGATGGTTCTAATTGTACCTAATGGTCCTGATGGTACCTAATGGTCCTGATGGTAGCTAATGGCTACAATGGTACCTAGTGGTTTCCTGATGATTCCTGTGATCCTAATGGACCCTCATGATCCCAATATCCCCTGGTGGTTTCTAGTGGTCTGAATGGTGGGCTTTCTAGCAGAAATATATTTTGATATTGGGAACAGTTTTGGGATGTTTACCCTCGATGTGTCAATCGTGGTACGAATTCCCTTGTTTTATTTCATGCCTAAGGGCAACACGCAACACTATGACCCTTGCAGCGTTTTGCCGTAGCTGTTGCACACACACATACATAAAAGTAAACATTTCTGAACACTGCGCCGCCTGATACAATGCACCACGTTAAAATCTGGCGTTTAATCAGGTCCGTAAATCAATGCCAACTACTGGAAGTGTTGGGTTTTGCTTTCATACTTATTGATAGGGGTTCACGCAGTGGCCATACTTTTGAAACCAGCAGTATGGAAGTCAGCTACGGAATCGAACAGTGCCAAAGTTCTGCGCACAGCACGGCAAAGTTCTACCAGCTTCCAACGATATATTCCACAACATACGGATGGATGGCATAAATTGCGGTCTTTTCCTATCACAACCAGGCCAAAATCAAGGCGTGTGACACGACTGTTCGGCGTGTGACCGTGGTTCGGAGTGACCGTGGCTCAGCTTCTTTCTGCATTTCTGTGCAGCAGGATACTTCGGTTTTCTGCGCAGGTCGTGTTTTTTTTTTATTCAGGAACCTTGACACCTTTCGTTCCACAAGTGCTATGTAGTCAGCCGATCTCCTGGTCGGTTGCAGGTGTCTTTAGTTCATCTGTAGAAAACAGTTCGCCTCAAATATAATATGATATATAAACTGTACGGCCATTAATGCATATGCAATTAAGTGTTGTTAGTCCAGGGTTTTTGCTTCATAACGTTTACAGGGGTGATCACCGTAAGGAATAAAACTATGACTGCACCTACGTTGGAACTAACAAAAACAAAAACACTAACATATTTATAGCCTATAAACAAATGAAATTTGAAAAGGGCCAATGCGTCATCTGTAAATGGGACCACGGGACATTAATTCCATTAATCTACAGTGGGGAAGAAGATCGGAGAGGTTCGGGGAGTCTCGAACAGGAAATGAATGGAACAGCGGGCAGACATTTGGGGAGATATGAACTTATGAGCTGCTTACGGACTGATCTTTTCTTCCAATAGTACTCTGGGTTTGTTGGGTCTTGATTCATTCTCAACTTGTTCTTGAACAGCAGCGGGGACTTCGTGCTGGAATGCATGGTTCAGCTCCTGCAGCTGCTTGGCATAATCCTGAAGAGCCTCTGTTGCTCTCGAGGAGGGTGACCTGCTGCTTCAGCTGAGTAACCTCCTCATTCTGCTTTGCCATCGCTTTCTGCAGGAGTCTGAAATTCTTGTACCTATCAGAAATCGATTATTTGGGTTTCGGGATGCCCCGACAGCAGGGTCATTTGGCGCCCAGTGCCTATGAGATACACAACATTAGTAATGTCATTGCGATAAAGGACCTAGTGTCATGTAAAGACATGGGATAGTGAGGATTGAAACTTCCAGGAGAAATTAGCATTAAAGGTGAAAGTAATCAAACATCCTTCCTCACAACCATACAAGTGCTATATATCTTGATGGGTTATTGCTAATTTCCCTTGATTCTGTGGTCCTTGCTTCGATACAACTTGGCGATGCCCCAAAATTAACAACTTCCATCAATCCAAAAAATATGATGACCCCATCAATCAGCATCTCTCGCTTGAGTTATGTGGACGGCTACGAATCCACATACACACAACACGCACACTGTACACTGATGAAGTGTAATTTAACACTTTACATGGCTGCAGCAAGCACAATCAGCTGGCTACATTTGCTAGTGACCAGCAAATTATAGTTCGTTTTCTCTACTTACCTTCAGGAAATACTATACATAAATTATAGATATTGGTGTCTAAGCCAGATGAAAGTTCAAATACGTCGTGTAGAAATGAAGTGATTATTGTACTGAAGTCATATTTTGAGAGGAAAATGGTATCAGGATGAAACGCAATGATCTTTTCTCCATCCAGTTGTATATTTGGAGCATATCTGAACTTCTTCATTGCAAGCATCACAACTTAACATTGGTGAACTGTGCTCACACATTCCTTAGTACCTGCTGATCATTTGAAACCACTACGGGTTAAATACCCCTAATTTTTTATTTTAATTAAAAATACTTGGCTTGTTTTTCCAGTGGTTGATGGATATAATCTCGAAGTACAGAGGTGCCACCAAAGAAACCTTCATCAGAGGCAGCCTAGCACCTTTTGGCCGACTGATCAGTCTCGTCAGGCTGGAACTGCTGCTGCAGAATATACACAAATAATTACAATCATGCAGATTAGTGAGCTATTAAGGTTTTTGGTGCACCAACAGCTCTGGCTATATACCCAGTACTCATGATTATCACGCATTTCACTACTGCAACAGCAATGATGCATCTAGATTCTGTAAAAATAGCCAACACACAAAAAGGAACTTGTATGCTGATGTGCAGAAAGGAACATTGAAAACAAAATTTTAGCAGAATACACCACATAGTCACAGCATCCTTGTGATATGTCCACTCAATGAAGCTAGCATAGATGGCATACAGTGGGAGGAGAATCAAGGAATATCTAATCATATCTCACATACATCTTACTTTAGGGTACATATTTAAATTGTCACAAAAAGCTTGATGCAATTGTAAAGTTGAAAATATTTTGCTTGGTCTTTTGAATGTATCTCAGTCACCTTTGACATCATCAGTGCTTTGTATTTTCATAGACAAAAGTGGATTGCTTACAAACACCACCATCTTGTTGAGCTTTATTCACCAAACGTGATGTGGGAGACATACAAAGGGTAGGTGTTCAGTAAACAGAACTGTTCAGGACCCCTTTTCCGAAGGTGGAAGTGGGGGCATCAAAACATATACATTTTACTGAACACCTACCTTTGAACGTCCACAGCATCCTGTTCAGAGAGTAAATGAAGAAGATGGCAGTATTCATGAGCAATGGACCTTTCTCTACTGAAATGTGAAAGTCTGACCACATAGTTCTACCAATTCTCTGCTCATGGAGCTAGCAGTCCGCAGGCGCCATCGCTTCCGATAGCAGTGGGCTTGAAAAAAAACACAAGGAAATTATCTATTTTTTGTTTGCAACTGCACCAGTAGTTATATTCTGCAGTGGCTACTAATGACTAGTGTCACCACAGCTGCAGTGAAATAATCCTGCACAACCACATCTCCATGTTTGGAATATGGCACACCGTTAAGAAATTATGGTGATTTTCAAGGATGCTTTTTTCAAGGGGTTGAATAATTTCATCAAAAGGAACCTTTTGAACATTGGATAGCTTGTTCATTTTCATGTTTAGTACACCGTGCAATTACCGGTTCAACCACACAGAATCAGCAGTAGTTTTTTTGTTGCATGGCGTCTTAAGTGTTCAGATGTACATAAATATTCCCAAATGTACATAAATCAGTAGCTTCTTTCACTAGGTGTCAAAGGCAAGCGATTTGTCATGTGATCGTTGCCAGAAGTTAGTGGTGTTGTTTAAGAAACACTGCCAAATGAAACGTATGCAAAAAAGCACACCGAAATTACCACTTACCAGCCAGTTTTAGTACTTGTGCTGTATAACGGTCCGCTTGATCCGCCGCAAGCCTCTCCACATGACCCGGACTGGCGCAGATGGACGTAAATCGTACTTATTCCTAGGTCTGAAGTCCTGTATATAACTAATGTGAACTACCTTTCTCAAATTATCTTTTAGGTCCAATATGTATGCATAAATGGCAAATCACCGTGTTCGGTGCTTCAAAGAAAACCAAACAACTCCAGACTAGCGAACCTCCAACAGCAACCACACAAACCGCCACTAGAGGAAATTTGCATGCTAGTGATGGATAAATATATGCGCAATAGAGGTGGATATGTGAAGATAGGCGGTTCCGTAAAACCACTTTTCGCCTGATGACGAAATATCTTAGCATAGCTATAATGTATTTCAATTATTTGAATTAAATTCAATCCTTCTAATTATTTCAAACCCGTATTTAAAGTAAATTAATTATTTGATTATATTCCGAATGGTCCTGATGGTACCTAATGGTCCTGATGGTACCTAATGGTCCTGATGATACCTAATGGTCCTGATGGTACCTAATGGTCCTGATGGTGCCTAGTGGTACTGATGGTACCTAATGGTCCTGATAGTACCTAATGGTCCTGATCTACCTAGTGGTCCTAATGGTGCCTAGTGGTCCTAATGGTACCTAGTGGTCCTAATAGTTCTGATGGTACCTAATGGTCATAATGGTACCTAGTAGTCTTAATAGTTCCATAAGTCCAAAAATAAGCAAACGCAGACAGTTTCATTAAAATATCTGTATCAGTTAAAGCTTGACGATTGGTTGAACGTTTTTTAGGTGACCTCACTTGACCTAGACTAACTCGTTGACCCTAGATGACCTGACTTCAAAAGTTTGACACAACATGCCCAATTGATGTGGGAAAAGGTGTGCCAAATTTCGGCGCGTTGCTGCGATAATGAATTCTTTCACTATCCGCGAAAAACCTGAGGGGTTCCAATACCACCACCCCCCGCGAGACGGCGCGAGTTATAGTTCGCCAGGTGAACTTTGAATGCATTCATTCTGAGAAGCGAATTCGCCGATCCCGACTAAGTTCATCACATTGTTGTGTATTTTGCCATCATAATCCCCTAAGCAAAACTTCTTAAACTTTCAAATTTTGTGGTGAGGAGATATTTTGGTCCCCCTTCATGTCGCTTGGAGGGTGAGGGCCATGGCCCCCGTGTCTCTATCCCCTAGATCCGCTTGCACGTAGGTCCTGTGAGATTTTCCGAGGAAGCATGAAAAACAAATTTCACGGCACTCTATGTATGTCTAAAGACTGCCATCAAAACCATTCAGAATATTTTTTCCACTAGGAAAGCGACACAACCACCAGATTCCGAATGGAAACTCCGTTCGGTCGGGCCTGACCACCATTAGGACCATCGGGATCACTACACCATCAGGTAAGTTCCATTAGGAAACAGTCAAACCATTAGGGACCATTGAAACCATCAGGAAAATCCTAATGGTTCCTAATGGTTTCTAATGGATTTTTTTTTATAGGGAAGGTTAAGGCAGACTTTCTTTACCAACAGAGTAGTAGAACACTGGAACCAGCTGCCAGAAAACATTGTCAGTAGCAGCACATTGAAGATCTTCAAAAACAGCATAGACAATCATTATAAGAATAGTGGGCTTGCTTTTCAGTATTACAGGGATGGCTGATTGACAGATATCGTGGGCAACTGGTTCAGTGTACAGAGTGCAACCAAGAAGGGCCCTTGTGGCTCATAGTTGCACTAATCTTTTATGTCTTTATGTCTTTATAAAACAATCCTGAAAACCAGCTGCAGGTTCCTTATCTGCACATGGGTGATAAGGGCGTGATATTCCAACCAGTATGGGTGCCTTCACTGGTAGCCTAAACATATTGTTAGCGCATTTTCCTGGCCGGAGGGCTTCCAACTTCCAATGGAAGATACGAGCCCCTAGTGCCCCACCCTTGTTTACGCCCTTGCATCGAGTGGGGAGAAAGTATCTTGCAACAGTTATCTCTTACTTTCTTCCACCCCTGCTTCCCGGCCGTGATCTTCAGTTGGTCTGTCTCATCATGTTGCTACTATCCGTGGCGCGATTCTCGCAGCACTCGACATGAATGTAGTCACCATCGGTCCAAACAAAAGTCCTAGTGATAGGAAAAAATAGCCTCATATTCGCGGACGAAATTCTTCAAGCTTTCCAATAAACAAGATTTTGTCCCATTTCAGTGGTATTTAAGATCGGAAATGTTGTATTGAAACACGCAAATTTGCCTGGAGGGCCTACGGGACGAAGCAATTGTCCAGCCCATGTGACGTCCCGGGTTGCGAAACGATATTGTAGGCTGGGTACTAAGACTAAAGGGTACAACGGAACCTAGTAGGTTTTCTAGTTCCAGCCCAAGTGACGTAATCAGAAATGTGCTAGATTTATAGTATAATCTACCAGGATTATTTTGGTATATAAGGTGACGTCACGTAAACATTCCAAATCGTTTTAAAACCTGGCTAAGATTCAGCTGTGGCGCAGTGAAGACATGAGAGTGTTGTTGTTTGGCTACGGTGCTTCTAATTGTTGGCACGGGTACATGAGGATGCGGAGTGTTGTTTGGGTTCATGGGGTATTTAACATGCTCTTAAGTTTGGTGCAGAATTTCTTCAGCTCGTGGGATACAGCAACCTTCAACCTGTTATCGTTCATAACGCTTTAAGTTTCACAAACTGAAACTGGAACCATAGCTAGATTTGCAAAATATGAACCTAGGCTTACCGGTAAATGCATGCTTTAATTCGATTTATGAATCCTTGGAATTTATCATTATAATGCAATGTTTATGAAGGTGACTATGATGATGGAATCGTTCATTTTCTGTGCAAATGCTTACTTTTCAGGTTGTATGCGAAATAACGACAAAAATGACTTATTTAGGTAGTAGAACATCCAATGAAATATAGACAAAAATGCAGCATACCTTAATCTAACCTATCCTAACCTCCCTTTGGACAAAAAGTTTTGCTAGCTATGTCTGGGAATATTATAATCTTGAATGTGCAGTGAACACCAGATGAAAGCAACATACATGTTATGACAGATATAATCATAGTTCAATACCCATTGCCCAGCATATAGAAACCATGAGCTGGCACTAAGATGTAAGTATATTTGGCATGACATGTGCCTCATTTTCTGCTTTCTAGCCCTGTGCTAAGTAATAAGAAGGTAAGGTATGTTGTAGAAGAAGTGAAAAATATTTGATATGTACGTTATCATAATTAAATTTAGAACTTTATCTGTGTTTCAATATATGCATGTCGGAGTTGGTCCAGAGCTTTATGGGCAGCATTAAGGTGCATTTTGATGGAAATATCCTCCTTTCCAACTATGATGCTTTTGTGAACTAAATTTGCTTATGAATTACCATGCATAATTAATGGGATTTTCTCACTGGAGTCCATATTCTTTGGAGCATTCTTTCTGCATGATCACATCCTGGACCATAAATACTAAATGCACTGAATACACTTCGGATAAAAATTGGACCAACTACATGCATGCTCAAAAAGATGAGTAAAGCAGAAAGCCACAGGGTTTTCCGACAAGTAAGGTACATTTTTTTTTCTGACAGCAAATAATGTCAGCATTTGGTAGAAATACCTGGTTGTAATGCTGGAGGATTAATCATATGTGTGGTTTTCCCTTATTCCGAAATGGTTTGGAAAACAGGGCTGAAACACGTCTGTGTACATTCCTGCCAATATTACAAGCCTCAGTAACTGAGTATTCAATTCCAGGTCAATTCCACTTGAGGTTTCACCACTTCAGCGAGGGAGTTGGTCACCCTGTTGCCTCATTCTGGGATGCACTCACGGTCAATGCTATCGACAGGCCTTCTAGGCTGGTGCAGGGGAAAATTCAAGCTTTTTATCCAGATGTCTCCAAGTGTTTACTTGAAAAAACCAAGGAGTCAACAACTTTAAGCTGCAGTGTTTTGAGGTTATAGGAGGGACTGCTCCTGCTCGCACCACCTTCCCTTCCCCAACAACAGAACCACCTATATTTTATGAGCTGGATTTTACATTGGAGGTCTAAGTAAGCACCTTTCAGTGATTAAGACTCGGGGTTCACACATCCCAGATAGAGGAGCGTGAACAGTGGCGTACCTAGTATTTGCTGCAGGAGCAAACGGATTTCCAGGTGCCTGAAGCAAAACTCATACAAATAGTCGTCGGATTTCCATCAGTGTATTTCATAGGTACCCATTGTTATCTTATACTGATATAAATAGGAACAACTTATCAACTTACACCGCCCCGGTAGCTCAGTTGGTCAGAGCACTGGTCTGCACTGGTCTCCCCTGTCATGGCAACACAGGGTTCGAGTCGCTTCGCGTGTTCGCATTTATGCCCCCGGCCGGGTGTGTTAGTTTCTTGGCAGCTGGCCCAATAATCCCGGGGACAAGATACAGGGCGACCGTGTCGGTACATTGACGACACGTTAGACTTTTGATAAAAATTATGCCTTTGAACTGGAATTCATGGATCAGATGGTGGGGCCAGGGTTCACGAAACAAGCTCTGCTTAGGAATAGAACCCTGGTTCCTGAAGCTACCCCAGCAACAACTAGGACTAAATTTCTCATAAAAAGCTGAACTTGACGCTGCAAGATGCCAAACCCATCACCATCTTTCCTATTTCAATGGATTTCGACCTTCTTCGTCCTGTTAAAATACTTACGAAATTACCGGCAAGTTTCCGTATATAAG
Organism: Imbricaverruca yamaguchii; assembly: GCA_034440575.1. Taxonomy (NCBI): domain Eukaryota; kingdom Metazoa; phylum Arthropoda; class Thecostraca; family Neoverrucidae; genus Imbricaverruca; species Imbricaverruca yamaguchii. The sequence continues at coordinate 609,488 of JAOTOL010001483.1, read as the reverse complement.
AAGGCCGGCATATATATAGTAATTAAATTGTAGTAACACGTGGTAATTATATATAACACGTGGTAATTAAGTATAAATTATTAGGGGATAGAGCCAGCATTGAGGGTGCACTTGCCCCTAAAGAATATGACAAAGAACACCCCTGGTCTAGACGCATATGAATGAAAAATGGAAAACAATCCTGAAAACCAGCTGCATGTTTCGTATCTGCACATGGGTGATAAGGGTGTGCTATTCCAATCAGTATCGGTACCTTCACCGGCAGCCTAAATGTAATGTTGACGCATTTTCCTCGTCGGAGGGCAATCACCTTCCCATGGGAAACGCATGTTCCTAGTGCCACAAGCCTTGTCTACGGCCCTGAACCGAATGGGGAGGGATTATGTTGCAACAGTTATCTCTTACTTACTCCTACCCCTCCGTCCCGGCCGTGATCTTCAGTTGGCCTGAGCCATCATACTGGTACTACCCGTGGCACCGCGCGATTCCTGCGGCGCTCGACATGAATGTAGTCAGCGTGGGTTCAAGGAAAAAGTCCTAGTGCTAGTGGAAAATATTTGCCATATTCGGGGACAAATGTCTTCAAGCTTTCGAATGAACCTGATTTTATCCAATTTTTGTGGTATTTAATATCGGAAATGTTCTGTGGAAAACACGTAAGTTTGGCTGGAGCGCCTACGGGGCTGAGCAATTGTCCAGCCCATGTGACGTCACCGGTTGCCAAACTATGTTGGAGGGCCTCGATTGGAGGGCCCCGTCTTGCGGCGCAGTGCGGTTAGGCTTGGTGTGTGCTAAGTACGAGTTTTTGGGTCGAAACAAACACGGTTATTGGCTTTTTCTGAGCGGTTCTACGCGAGGATGGCGTTCGTCTGTGCCAGTAAGTGCTGTTATTTGCGGGATGGTACAGGCTCTTGCATTATTCGTGCGGAACTTAATATGCTGTGACATGCGTCGTATTTGCCACTGTCCATTGTACTTTTTGAACGGATAGGTAAGTGAATTATGATCTGTGAAACCTACATACATGTATTGATCTCGTGATCAAGGAATAAAGAAAAGACATCCAGAAAGTATCCAGGAAATGGTGGAAAACCTACTTATAGTCGGAGTGCACTTTACCTTGCAGCTGGGGTGCCTTTTTGCAAGGATATCAAGCCTCACCTAGATTGAATTGGGGAAATGATTTTATCAAGGTAAATTTTGATTCTTTGGATTTTGGTATGTAATGTTTTTTTTAAATGTGATGAAGACAATGTGATCACTATTTTTGTCTGCAATTACTACTTTTAAGTCAGTGGTAGTCCATGTATTTGATGACATCGGCATGGTGGGAATTAAGGCACTACTTAAGAGATCTCTTAAAACATTTTTACACTCCTGATTCATACTGGATAGAATGGTCTCCAAATGTACTCTGACACAAACATGCAGAAGGAATAAAAATACCACTAAAAATCGAATACAAGATTGAAGAAAATATTCAACAAACATGTTATTCTACTTACAGTTACCAAATAACTGTACACTTTTCATACCATGAAGCACACAGACAGCAACCAAACACACACACCACACGAAACCACAACCAGCGGTAATGCTGACGACAATGGGCCAAACTTTGCGCCTGCACACTGAATATAGTGGCCTCCGGTTGCTATGAATTCGGCAGGCGCATCTCCAGAAACCTGCTTTCGAGCCACCCTGTAGTGGGAAAAACTGAGTGTTTTAAGAGATGCTTCCTGACAGGGTAGGATTTCCATATTTTTTTCTTGGTAGTGGAATACAAATTTTTAAGCTGGAGTATGCATTTTTTAGCTGGATTCCCAAAAATAGCTATGCACTTGCTGACGTTTAACCTTGTTTTAGTGGGACTGAAAACCAATGTTAGCATTTTTGTATGCATAAACATCTTGGCAAACTAAGCCATGTAAAAAACTTTGCCACACTAAAAAAATGTTGTCCATAACCAGGTAGTATTGCTTTAATGGGATTAAAAATACATGTTAGCATTTCATGCTGTGTGCACCATACAAACAAATATGTGCATATAGCTAACTGCTAAGTCAGCAATATGTCAGCAACCTAAGTCATGAATAGTTGCAATTGTGCCAAGGAATGCAACCTAGCAGGAAATGCCCTCAGTAGCCAAAGTACTCAAAATATACCCATGATATCTGCAAAGTGTATAGATATTGCCTGAGTGTAAGTGGGTTATGTATTCCCAAAGTTCACAAACAAATATTTATGATAAATGGGCATGATGTGATGTGAATACACCAATAACATTTCTCCTGGCAGAGCTCAGGATGAATTGCACTCACTCATCTTGGGCAGACCACACCACCAGGGTCATCCTTCAACAAACACTTTTCTGAAGGACTAGTCCCACAATTCATGAGCCGAGTTCCAGTGTTGGAAGAACTGGGGTTTGTTGGTGTCATGCATGCAAATACATTGTGTACTCCAAGATTTTGACTAGACTAAAATGCATTTTCCCAAACACATTTCCCCTTCTTACTCCAGAAGGGAAAAGGTAGAACAAAATTGTTTAGTCAAATGCTACCACTCAAAGTCCATACCTGAAAACGACTAGCAATTTCAGCAGTCCCAAATCACTGACCCATCAATGACCACAATACGACTAGACAACATTCAGATCTGTTGATGTCCCCCCGACGAGGCATCACCGTTGCGTGGTGGTAGGGATTGCGTGCCTCGAGGATCCGGCGGCCAGACCACCAGGCAGCCGGGGAGAGGTCAGACAAAGAGTACATCACTCATCCTTCCATCCATATGCTCCAATTCAAATACCCATGCCATCCCAACATCCATGCCCTTCACCTGGCCCTGCAACACCAACTATCCCAGCTATGAGCAGGCAGGGCAACGTCCCCGGTCCTGCCCACCAGCTCGGTTTTATCGGGCTAGCCGCGCCCCTCGGCCCTTCCCCCGGGGTTGACGGAGTCCTGGAGGTTGAGGTCCCGCGTCGCACGGTGCTAGTTGTGACGAGGGACCAACACACCTCTTTGGTTTGGATATCCCGGATGGGCGGGCGGGCCCTCGGGCCTCACGCGGGCCAAGTGGCTGGTCGCCTCGGGCCGGGTGCCTGGGAATCTTCCCAGTGCCCGCCGGCCCGGCCGGCCGGGGTCAAGGGGTGGGCGGCGCTGGATTCCGGTCGTGGTGGTGAGTCTCTCTTTCGCGGCCGGACGAAGGCGCTGCCTGCCCCGTATAGCTCCTCGGGCGCCTGGCGACCTCCCGTCCGCGGGGCCCAGGCGTCCCCCCGGTAGGGCCCTATGCGGTGGGGCGCCCGAGGGGTTGAAAAAATTCGCCTCATGGTATCAATCAACACAAAACACTCCTGGTCCCTCTCATAGGGGCCAGATCACTGATCCAACGCCTGCAAAGGCATATCGCCCTGCACGTCTATCTCCTCGTCGTGTTTCGACTACCACTGCTTCCCACAGCGGGAGTGTAGCTCGGAGCATGACACCTTTGACATCGCCACGAATGCTAATTCTGAAATCGAGTGACCATGGAAGGAGTATGTCTGCTCTTTCGCCGTGTGAGCGGAAGCGTGGGTGTAGCAAATTTGGAGACGTTACCAGATGCGAAAAGTTACGGAATGGAGGAATAGAGGTGGAATTTCGGAGCATTGATGACGCCAGGAAAACCCTAGAGGCAACAGAATTTACTTACTATTTGAGAGACCAGGGCAGGATGAGGGATGTAGCTATACCTATTTCAATCCAGCCACATAAAACAAAGAGTCACTACAAGGGTGTGATAAATTGTTTTGATTTGAGGGATGTATCGGACTCTGACATTGTCGACGGCCTGGCGGAATTCCGTGTCATTGAAGCGCGTATGATCAAGGTGAAGCGAGGAAATGAACTGCAGGCGACGAACAACATCGTCCTGACTTTTACTTCTACAGACCCCCTCAGCAGTACACGTAGGCTATATCAAGGCGAAGGTGCGTATTTTTATTCCAAACCCCATGCGCTGTTTCCGCTGTCAAAGATACGGCCATACTACCCAGTACTGTCGTGGTCGCCCGGCCTGTGGTAGGTGTGGCATGACAGAACACACAAGCGAAAAATGTGAAACTGGAAACGTGTGGTGCGTCAATTGCGGCCAGGGACAGGTACCGCACATGACCTTTGACAGGGCTTGTGCAGTAAATCTGAAGGGGAGGGAAATACTTAGCTTAAATTGTACACGAAATATATCTTCAGCAGGCGAGAAAAATCTACGCGGATACCCACCCCAGTGTGTCGTACGCAAGTAAGGTAAAAAAAAAACAACACGTTGCCACTCACCAAGAGCCTACCAGTGCCTCTCAGTTTCTCTCCCAATTTCGTAATTTGCTACGATCGTTTGGACTCGCCCGCACCTCGTCGCCGGAGCGAGACATAATTCTCGGACTGAATCCCTTTCTACCACCTCTGTCAAAATTCCCCCACTTCCGGCCGACTTACGGAGTTCAATATCTGCACCAACGTTACCCGCTGCCAATACCGGGAGATCATTGCCACTCCAGAATGTAAACTTCCAGAGGCAGGAAAATGAAAAACGCGCTCGCGTTGCGAAACAAGCACGACTCGCTGAAATGGAGAGGGTACGTACGTCAGCCCGCCAAGGAGCGGACAAACCTGCTGCTCTCAGACCAGCCACTCTTTCGCCGCGGAGGTACCTGGAGACTCCGTCCGATCCTTCAGCTGTGGGGAATAGCCCCACAAAAAAGCGCCCTCCTCTCTGGGCGATCCCTCCCCCTCCTCCCGGGTGAACCCTCTCCACACTCCTCTCTCGCCCCGCCGACGAGTGGAGGCCCCGTCCCGCTCCCCGGCCCCGGAAGGGAGCCTATTAGGGGTAGATGTACCTCCAAAAGCGTCCGAGATCGGCTCTTCCCAGGCGGCGATGCCCCGAGCAGACTCGCGCGCCGAGAAACGCGTGTTATCCTGGGCGGGATCATCTCCGGAGGGTGGGTCGCAGAGGTCGCGGCCATGGACATCCTCACTGGGGGTTGATCCCAGGAAGTGTGCCCGGCCTCCAAAGGCTGGAGTCGACAGTCAGTTTTAGCTGAAAACTAGTCGGGGACTTTGCAAATTTAAACTGTTTACTACCCTTAACTAGCATTTTAATGGATGCAATTTTACAATGGGACTACAGAGGGGTTCGTACAAACATGGCTGACCTGCAGATAGTTTTGAACGAGTACTACCCGATGGTTGTATGTCTCCAAGAGACAAAACTACCACCACATTCCTCTCTCCACCGAAAAAAAATATTCGGTTATTACAAAAAAAAACCCAGAACATCCGAGACAATTGCGCACGGAGGTGTGTTTACAGCGGTGCACCATAACATTCCTTGCCAGGAGATAACACTTGATACCTCTCTCCAAGCAGTTGCTGTAACCGTGAGCTTCCGCCGGCACAAGATCACAATATGCTCCACCTATCTTCCTCCTGGACAGCTACTGCCGTTGGTTGAGCTCAGACGCCTGGTGTCCCAACTGGGCTAGCCTGTTCTGCCTCTCGGGGACTTTCTCTCGCGGCCGAGCTGTGGAGAGTTGTATTCTGGACGAAGCCCTCTGCCTTTTAAACACCGGTGTCGCTACCCACTTCACGCTGCCATCTGGTTTTACTTCCGCGATCGACCTGAGTCTTGCGAGCCATTCTCTGGCGTGTCATATGACCTGGTCGGCTTGATGATGCACTTAGTAGCGACCATTTTCTCGTTTTTATTCACTACAATGACAGCGTGACGCTTGGCTGCAGGCCTCAACGGTGGAATTTGCGAAAGGCGGACTGGGGGAAATTTTAGCGCGCTATAGAATCCTGCCTATCAAGTAACGCCGATGTAAGTGCACCTTCGGTGGAACAACTTACTTCTGTGCTCTTGCACTCGGCCAACTCTTCCATCCTACGAACTTCTGGTGCCCCACGTCGCACTCCCGTTCCGTGGTGGTCAGAGAATCCTGTGACGCCATACGAGCACGTAATCAAGCTTTTAAGAAATTCAACAACAATAGCGATAAGGTAAACTTAATTGCTTTTCAAAGGGCACGAGCCTTAGCGCGCCGTACTATACTAGCAGCAAAAACGAAGTCGTGGAGGCAGTACGTATCTACCATTAACCGATTTACCCCAACGACCCAGGTATGCTCTCGTATAAAACATATTGCTGGCCAACATAACGCGGTCCGTCTCCCCGTACTACACATATCCGGTGTTGACGTGACCGATCTCGCTCACGTCGCTGTGGAAATAGGCCGAGCTCTAGCAGTGCGCAGTGGAGATTGAAATTACTGCCAACAATTTATCCGCCAGAAAGTCAAATTGGAAGCAAAGCCAATTGACTTTTCGACACCAGACCATTTATGCTATAACGAGCCATTCAGTATTTCTGAGTTGCGTTCGGCGATCAGAAGCCTAAAGAGTGTTGCAGAGTTACCTGATGGAATACACAATAATATGTTAAAACACATGCCTGTACGAGTTCTTGAAGCACTTTTGGATACACTGAACACAATATGGGAGGGAGGATACTTTCCGGACTCTTGGCGGGACGCCATTGTGGTCCCTATAGTCAAACCAAGAAAGAACGGTTTAGACCCATTGCTCTACCAACCGATTGCTTTGACCTCGTGTCTCTGTAAGCTTCTAGAGAAAATGGTGAATGTTCGACTCACCTGGTTTCCGAAAGAGCAATATTTTTTTCCCACCAACCCAATGTGGATTTTGGAAGCACCGTTGTACATCTGATCATCTTGTAACACTTGACACCGCCATTCGCGTCTCTTTTAAGCGCAGACAACATTTTGGGGCTATTTTCTTTGATGTAGAAGCAGCCTATGATTCCACTTGGCGACACGGAATCTTGTTGAAGGTTAAGAAATGTGGAATCCGCGGGAATCTGGGAAATTGTATCCAACGGTTTCTGAAAGATCGCTTCTTCCGCGTCCGAGTGGAACACGAGGTTTCCGAGCGATTCTGCTAAGTCAATGGGGTTCCGCAGGGCAGTGTTTTAAGTGTTGCCCTGTTTGCCATTACCATAAATGACATTGGAGATGCACTTCCGCAAAGCATCAGACGTTCACTATTTGTCGATGACTTCGCGATATGGTCATCTGGCTCCAATACACCATCGCTAACAAGGCGTTTGCAGCTCGCTGTAAACCACCTCCAAAGGTGGTGTACAGCTAACGGCCTCCGCTTTTCCACAAACAAAATGGTTGCTGCGTACTTTTGCCGCAGGCGATGCTCTCAAACTCTAAACACGGAGTTGTATGGCAAGCCTATACCTCTTCACCCAATCGCGAAGTTCCTTGGGGTGCAGTTCGATAGCCGGTTAACGTACAAGAAACATTTTAAAACATTGAGAGATAAATGTTTTAAGTCATTGAACCTGTTGAAGTGTATATCACGAACCTCGTATGGTTCTGATAGAAAGACATTGCTGATGCTTTATCGGTCACTCATCCGATCTATGTTGGACTACGCGTATTATGTGTATGATGGTGCATCTCAAAGCAATAAGCGTACTCTCGATGCAGTGCAGCACGCGGCTCTGCGGACCGCCACCGGGGAGTTTAGAACCACGCCGGTTGTCAGCCTACTCGCGGAGTCGAACGAGCCTCCTCTGGCGTTGAGACGTGAAATGCTTGTCCTACGGTATGCATGCAGATTACGGCAGTTCCCCACCCGCGCCACGTACAATGCAGTGTTCTCGCGACAAACCTTGGCACTTTTTGCAGTGGCAGAAACCAGACAGCTTTGCCGTTCTGTGTCAGAATTCGTGCTTTCTTTGAGGAAAGTGGTGTAAGAGTCCGTCGGGTGTTGCGTATGCGGAAACTGGCGGCGCCGCCCTGGAATCTGGTCTCCCCTGTAGTCGACCTATCGCTCACAGCGATGCGGAAAGATAATGTAACATCTGAGCTCTTCCGCATGCAAACACTGGAGCACTTAGATGCATATCATGGATATACACAAATATTTACTGATGGATCCAAGAACAGCACCGGACCGATATGTGCTTTCGTGCGTGGTACTTCTGCTCGATTTTCTACCCTGCCTGCACACGGTGTATATCTGCGAAGTGATCGCAATTATTAAAGCGCTTTCCTTCATCGAGGTGTCAAAAGATGTTTCATATGTCGGAATTTGTGGAAATGAGCGGGCCGATTCCGCGGCGAAGTGGGCAGCTCAGAGGCCCTCAACGCATGTCCTTCCACTTCCCGCCTGGGATCACATCTCTGTCATCACAGCACATATGAATGCTAAGTGGCAGGTGAGTTGGCACGCACAATTGAACAATAAGCTGCGTTCCATAAAGCCACAGCTGGGAGACTGGTCATCATGGTATCTCTGATCCAGGAATGATAAAGTGACTCTATGTAGATTGGGAACTGGCCACACACACGCTACTCACCAATACCTCCTCTGCGGGAAAGAGAGGCCCGAGTGCCCTCGCTGTCTGGAAGCTTTCACGGTGCGACAGGTGCTCTTCTCGTGCAAACATTTCTCAAGGGAGCGAAGGTTTGTTTTCGGAAATGATGTCAGATATTGAATATATCGCGACATTCTAGCAGATGACTCGGAAGTAGTGCTAAAAATGTCTCCGCACACCACACAAATGGAGGCGAGTGACGTCAAGTGAGAAGATGCTATATTTGTGCCAATACTCAATAATGAATTCAATATTTATTCAACATTTATTTAATGTTGATTCTACATTCATCAATATTTATTCTTATATATTCTATATTTATATTAATCAATACTTTTCATTATATATTTGTGCTGGAGTGCTTCCCAAGAAGTACCAGAAATCCCTAGTTGGCAAATCTGGGGCACTTGGTATCTCCAGAGTAAATGCTTCAAGCCTCGTTTGGCCATTAACTCTCGCACGTCCGGAGGTCCGCGCCAACTTCGCATGTCCGGGGGCAGATGTCTGCCCCCCTAAGATCTTTAGAACTATGCTAGCTAGCGGCAAACGGAACACGGCGTTGGATAGCTGGTGACGGGCTCTATCGAAAGTGTTTCTGTCATTTTTCACTCAGGTCAACATTCAGGTCACTGGATCATCATAGGTCAAATTCGACCAGATCAGGTGGGACTCAGATATTGACACATATATCAGGACCTATAACAGATGGAAACAAACGGCGAACGCTATTCTACAGTCCTTGAAATACGCCACCGACAATAGGCGGTGTACTTTAAGATCAGGTCAACCAAAACTCAGGCCAGGTCAGGTCATGAAGTCACGACCTCAGGTCAAGGTCATGAAGTCGCCTAGGGAGGTCATGTAATGGATAAATCGACACGTCTTGGCGATCCAAACACAATGACGGTAATTTTAGCTTTCTAGTTCAATGCAGTGCGATGAAATGCTCAGAAATGTGTAGTGATCTCAGGTGACCTCAGAGACCTTGGTGAGGTCACTGAGCAAAAATGGCAGCCGTAGCATTGAGCATAGCTTCCATGTACATGCCGCAACCGTTGTGAGATCATTCTGAGCGCAAATGTGTAACCAAGAAACAATTGTATATTTTACCATAGCCCTATAATGGGGAAGCCATGGCCGCGACCTTAGCTAAGGTCAATGCTACGAAAAAACCGATATTCATATTATGGTCACTGATGAGATCATGACATGTTTTAAGTTTGAAATCAATCGCCCAATTATTGTGGAAGTTATGCCACCTAGAACTCCAAGGAGGTTAGATCACTTCGCCTGACTTGGTGACCTGACCTGAGATGACCCAGGATTAAAATGTATGAGGATATGCGGAGAAGACCATTGAATAGCTATGCGAGGTTTGGCCTTGCTGACCTGATTAGTTTGGCGGCAAATGAGGAAAAACCGGAGGGGGCAGGTATCTGCCCCCCGGACGTGCGCGTGTTAAGGTGCTTTCATTGTGCAATGGAAGATTATTTTGTTGAATATACAACTTTTTTTTTGCAAACAATGAGCCCATTGAATGCAAAAAAGTCACTTTAAATTTTATAAGTGGCCCCGGAGCAAGCAAGTTCTCTGAGGAGATAACATCAAGAAACCAATACCATTTGTGAACTTATGAATGACGGTCAAATTTTTTTTTTGGTAGATGTGTGCAAAGATAAATCATGCTCCTTGAAATATAGCTGCATTTGGCATTTATCAGTGTCAATGAAGGATCCATAATAGCTGTTCCAATCTTACTCCGACCCATTTACTGCTTGCCAGCCTGGTAATTGCCATAGATCATCGTTGTGGTAAGGGAATCAGCCCCAGCTCTATTTTCCAGCAATCGCGACATGTTTGCCCAGTGAAAGGCTGTATAACCTGATGCAGAGTGCATGCCCAGTGCAGAGTATGGTGCTGGGTGTAAAGTGCATAAGTGGTGATGTGCCTTGGCTTGGCAGTTTTCAGGGTTACGAGGTTTGATTTCCTCTCGGTGCCCGCCATCTCTGCTAGGGTAAGAAGCTGGTAAGAACATTGTTTTTCAGCACCACCAAAACAAGATTAATTGTCAGCAAGTGCATAGCTATTTTTTGTACTCCAGCTCAAAATTTTGTACTCCACTACCAAGAGAAAAAATGTGGAAATCCTACGCTGTTGCATAGTCATTTTCTCTTGACTGTGAAAATAACTGAGCTACTCTATGCTAGAGTGATAAAGGTTCACTGGAGGGTTCAAGCTGTAATTCTGGTGTTATATATTTGAGGAAAAATACTATTTACATAATGATGATTATAAAGTGCATATCCAAACATATCAATGACTCACCTGTAGCAATTCCACTTAGCCACCAATTTCTCATCTTCCCATGACACATGATGAAATTCAAGAGTATGATTATTGGACTAAACACTCTCCACCCTACTTCTAGGCACATTTATTGAGAGGCTCCCTACCACATCATCAGACAGCCCATTCCATTGATCAACTGCCATTTTAATGAATACTTGTTTGGTGGCATTAAACTGTTGGGAAGTATATAGAAGAAGCCCCTAGGCTAATTTCTTATCAACCATGTTTTTTTCTGGTGCTTCATGATATTTGAATGTATTTCATCTTCATTAATCTGGGAAATTGGGCATAGCTTCACTCTACTTCCATATTATTATATTACAATATCCAAATTAAAGCTGTTACAAGAAGCACCTGGGTGAAAATCTGAGAAATGTATGAATGGGGCTGATTTTAAGCATACCTAGCACATCACTCCTTCCTATGCCATTTGTTTTGGAACTCGTGCATATTAGATGTTCAACATTGGAAATCATGCCACATAATAACAACACAGCACAATGTAGGATTTCGATATTTTTTCTTGGTTATGAAGTACAAACTTTTGAGCTGGAGCACAAAAAAAGCTATGCACTTGCCGACAATTAACCTTGTTTTAGTGGCGTGAAACTAATGTTCTTACCCGCTTCTTACCCTGGCAGAGATGGTGGGCACTGCAAGGAATCGAAACCTTGTACCCCTGAAAACCGCCGATGCAAGGCACAACACCACTAGTATGCACTTAACACCCCAGCGCCATCCTCCGCCCCACGCAAACGTCGCGAATGCTGAAAAATAGAGCTGGGTCTGATTCGCTTACCCCAGCGACGATCTACGGCGATCACCGGGCCGGCAAACAGGAGATGGTTCGGAGTAAGATTGGAACAGGTATTTCGGATCCTTTACTGACACTGATGAACCCCAAATGCAGTTATATTTCAAGGCGCATGATTTATCTTCGCACACATTAAACAAAATCATTTATAAGTTCACAAATGGCATTGGTTTCTTGGTGTCATCGCCTCGGAGAACTTGCTTGCTCCGAAGCTACTTTGAGGAAATTTAAAGTGACTTCTTCGCATCGAATGGGCTCATTGTGTCTAAAAAAGTTGCCCCTTTTACAAAATGACTCGATTGCACATTCAAAGCACCTGAATGGCCAAACAAGGCTTCATATATTTACTCCTGCAATACCAAGTACCCCAGATTTGCCAACTAGGGATTTCTGGTACTTCTTGGCAAGCACTTCAGCACAAATATCTACAAATAATATTAAATAAATATTGAATAAATATTGAACTAATTATGCACTATATTGACACAAATTGACCAAAAAAATAGCGTCTTCTCACATGACGTCATGTGCCGCCATTTGTGCAGACGTTTCTAGTGTAACACCAACAGTGTGCTTACAAAAATGGTACCGTTTGTACTGCCTTTTGAAGTTGTATTATGGTCGTTCACGGGTCGGCGCTTCGGGACTGCTGAAACTGCTAGCTGTTTTCAGGTATGGACTTTGAGTGGTAGCACTCGATCAAACAATGTTGCTCTTCCTTTTCCCTTTTGGAGTACAAAATACTTAATTTAGTCTAGTCACAATCCTGGAGTACAAAATGCATTCGTGTGCATGACACCAACAAACGCCAGTTTTTCAAACACTGAATTCACAGCAGATGATATGCACTTCTTTGGTGACATAAGGATAGGTGATGTAACATCAGCCAGTTCATATGATCCGACAGCAGTGATTCCTGGGCAATCCAACATCCACAGACCTTAGGAGATACACCATCTGTAGGTTAGGTTAGGTTTGTTTTTGTGATCTTGTGCTTTTCTTCATTATCTGTCACCCCACCAAAAAAAAAACCCTTTCTTGCACCTTTCCCACACTGTGTGTGGGGGGAGAACGAGTAGCCTAGGGTTAAGTTGTTCATCTCACAATCAGAAGATTGTGAGTTCTAGTCTGACCTGTCGCTACTCTTCACCCGCGACCAATCGGCTTGAGAGGTTCGCGACGCTACATGACTCAACGGTCGACGTGACGTACAAACAATAATCACCATCACACTGTGTGTGAATCCCATATGGTGTTAATATGGAATTCAAACATATTCAGCCAAGTTTGTCAACATGGGCATCCAAAAAGCTGTGCATTTATAAATGTCACGTGTCAGCCACGCCCTGGCAGCATGCGCGCCCTGCACTGACATGTCACGTGTCAGCCACGCCCTGGCAGCGGGAGCGCCCTGCACTGACATGTCACGTGTCAGCCACGCTCTGGCAGCGGGAGCGCCCTGCACTGACATGTCACGTGTCAGCCACGCCCTGGCAGCGGGAGCGCCCTGCACTGACATGTCACGTGTCAGCCACGCTCTGGCAGCGGGAGCGCCCTGCACTGACATGTCACGTGTCAGCCACGCCCTGGCAGCTGGAGCGCCCTGCACTGACATGTCACGTGTCAGCCACGCTCTGGCAGCGGGAGCGCCCTGCACTGACATGTCACGTGTCAGCCACGCTCTGGCAGCGGGAGCGCCCTGCACTGACATGTCACGTGTCAGCCACGCTCTGGCAGCGGGCGCGCCCTGCGCTGACATGTCACGTGTTAGCCACGCCCTGGCAGCGAGCGCGCCCTGCACTGACATGTCATGTGTCAGCCACGCCCTGGCAGCGGGCGCGCCATGCACTGACATGTCACGTGTGCCGTCAGTCAGTAACGAGGCGCCAGAACACCCGTGCGTGTCGCCCGTCTCTGGTGCCGTGTTTGAGCGCCGCCTCATCGAAAAGTACATCACCGACAATGGCGTCGACCCGGTGGCCAACAAGCCCCTCACAGCAGAGGAGCTCATTGATGTCAAAGGTGAGGGTGTCGGGTTCTGTATGGCAAGTCGTGAAACACGTGCATGTCGTGCTTATTGCTGTTATATTGCTGGAATGCAATGTCGATGCAAGCGATGTCAGCTGAATTCGCTTTGAGATGATTTGTGGAGAATATCTATGGATTTTTTTTTTGATGTAGACCATGTGATTGTGTTTGTTATCATTGTAATACTTCGTGTCCTCATTTTCATGAACTCAATCAGCCTTTTTTCTTTGGTTTGCTATGGTGTCACAATGCTTACATTTGTTAATAATAGTGCAAAACATTCACTAGGGATACTAGCCATTCATGGATCACCATATTGGACTTCCGATTTTTTTTTCAATGAGTTGGACCATGTCAAAACAGACAAGCACTTGGACATGCAAGTTCCCTCTAAAGCCCATTGCAGGCTGGTGTGTTAGTGCTATTGGATGTGTGCATAAATGTGTATCACATGTATTCATGACATGCAGCACATCATTTTTTCATCACACCCACAAATATCTCATGGAAGGAAGAAAATTCCTTGTGGTTCATTGCAACCTAACTCTCATGGGCCTTTGTGTTGCATGAAGATGCAATTCGAATGTGGAATGGCATGAGTATCGCCTATATGAATTCTGATCGGTCAGAAGTAGTGAGACGTCATTTGTACTGGCCTAAGTGGGGGCATACTTTTTTGTTCCTTGGGACGGCAAGCACATTACCGTGTCCGCCACATGCTGACCTCCGTTGACTTGTACCAACGCTAACAGACCTGCCGACCGCTGCGGACCTGCTTTCCTTTGACCTCTTGACGTGCATCGATCTCGGTTGATGCACGTCAAGCAAAACACGGTGCGCGTTTTG